>APFE031586431.1:34615-62005 GCA_000404065.3 Pinus taeda | reverse complement strand
ACAATAATAAGAATAAAGGAAAGAAAAAAATCAACGATAAAGAGTATATCAAAGAGAATTTCAAAAAACATATTGACAAAGAGGGGAACAACAAATGACAGCTAAAAAGTGTCAAGAGCAAAGAATAAAAGAAGATGCACAATGGAGAGGAAATTGACAAAAAATACTATAGAAAATGACAACAAACCAGCACAAAGAACAAAATGAAACAAAAAGATGAACAACAAAGAGCTTATTCAAAGAAAATAATATTCAGCCAACTCAGAAATGGTATAAGATGTAGAAGAAAACCATATGAAAAAAATATGTTTATGAGATATATATGCCCAAGGTCAACTTGTAGCTCTTGCTGATATGAATATTGCACATCAAAAAAATTGTGATAGCATTTATTGATTAGCTTAAGTTCAATTTTTCCATGTGTGTGAGGGGTCATATGCTGGAGTTTAGGTATTTAATACAAATACAAGACTAATGTGCATGAGATGTAGAAGAGAAGGAACTTATAATATTAACATTAGACATATTTAACATATTTAAAATGATTATATTAATCATATGCTTGAAAATTTTTGTGTGGCCGTGCAAGACTGAAACTAACCTAGATCCATATTAACTCCAAATTTATCAAGTGCCGAGAGGGATCAAATATCTCAGGGTGCAAAACTCGGGGAATGGTGCAAATCTTTCCCCAAGTTTTGCACCCAAAAATAGATTTACATCTTGAGAGATTTGGTCCCTCTCAACACTTGATAGATCTGGAGTTAAGATGGATCTAGGTTGGTTTAGACATCAAATAAGTACTTAGGATGGATATCACCTTCTTTCAAAACTATGAAGATTGAGATCTTGAATATGAATTCATTTTTAAGGTACTATAGAATTCTTTCATAATAAGTATTAGAGTAGAATAAAATAAATAGTAACATGAAGGAAATTTAAACACTGATGGCTGCCATATAAAAAATGGAGGTATTGCTACGTGAAGGAAATTTAAACACTGGTGAGTTAATGGATTGGATAAATGCTCTTGATAAATATTTTGATTATGAGGATGTTGAAGGAGATAAGCGAGTCAAGTATGCAATGACTAGACTCAAAGGCCACACTGTGCTATGGTGGGATGAGGTACAAATTGAATGAAAGAGGAAAGGAAAATATGTGATTAAATACTGGGAGTACATAATGGTAGCAAAAATCAAAGGTAAAGTTTTACCTAAGTTTATCAAATTAATCTTTCCAAACATTTACAAAATCTTAGAAAAAATTCCTTGTCAGTCACATAATATACTAAGGAGTTCGATAATTAAAATATTAGTGTTGGTCATGTAAAATATGATTCTAAGAAAGTTTCTAGATATATAAATGGTTTGAGATTTGATATTCAAGATGAAATCAACCTCTTGTATTTGAAATTTTTTGAGGATGCATATCAAGCTACCTTGAAGGCAGAAAAGAAGCTTGCTTGGAAGCAAAGTTAGATTATTCGAGGAAGGAGTCCTGCAAGAGGTAAAGGAAAACATAGTGGAAGATGAAAAGTCCAATATATAAGAGAATATGGAGGAATTTCCAGTAGTCAATCACTAAGGGGAGGTGATTTCATAGGGAGAAAAGACCGATGATTAAAGAAGAAAATGAAGTTAAAGAGCCATATGAAAGGAGAAGTCTATTAAGAACTATGTGAAAATCCAAAGGTAAGTATTGCAAGGTTGTAATTGATAGTGGAAGTAATAATAACTTGGTTTATGTTAAAATTTTAGAAAAAATGAATTTGAAAAAAATAACACACCCTCATCCTTATAAAGTGTGTTGGTTACAAAATTGCCACCAAGTTTTAGTTAATGAACATTGCAGACTATAGTTCCTAATTGGAAGTATAAGATCAAGTTGTTTGGAATGTAATGCCGATGGACATTTTCCGTGTGCTATTGGGGAAGCCATGACAATATGACAAGAAACCCATCCATGATGGTAGGAAAAAATACATACACTCTTAAAAAGGATGACCAAAATCATGTTTTGTTTCCTTTACTAGATGAAGAGTTGAGGATGAAGTAGGCACTAGTGTAATGCTTATGAGTGCGAAGGATCTATTGCAAGAAGCAAAAAAAGGAGGTACATTTTTCCCTAATTAGGAAACCACAGGTAATTCTTACTAGCACCAATTTAAATGACTTGCCTAAAGAAATTAGAAGCATGTTAGATAAATTTTATCACGTTATTATGGATGAGCTACCAAGCCATTTTTCTCCTATTATAAGTATCCATCACATTAATTTGATCATAAGATCCACTCTACCAAATAAAGCAACATATCAAATGACACAGTAGGAAAATGAAGAGGTGAAAAAATAGGTTCAAGAATTACTAGATAAGGCCTCATTAAAGAAAGTTTGAGTCCCTGTGTTATACCTACAATGCTAACTCCAAAAAAATATGGTGGTTGGAGGATGTGTATCGACTTGGGGAATATCAATAAAATTATTGTCAGGTATTAGTTTCCACTCCCACAAATTGATGATTTAATTGGCAGCCTAACCGATGTTAATTTTTTTTTTTCAAAAATTGATTTAAATAATGGATATCATCAAATTCACATCAGAGAAGAAGATGAGTGGAAAACAACATTTAAAACTAATCATGGGTTGTGCGAATGGCTTGTGATGCCATTTGGTCTACAAATGTGCTCAACACTTTTATGTGACTGATGAATGAAGTTTTAAAATAATTCACAAGGAAAATTGTCATAGTTTACATGGATGATATTTTAGTGTACATCATGATGAGAGATGAACATCTACAACACCTAAAGTTCATTCTGGGCACACTACAAAAAGAAAAGTTGCTGATAAATAGAAAAAATGCAGTTTTATGAAGGATGAGTTGGTTTATTTTGGGTTCGTAATCTCCAAGGATGGACTAAATATGGAACCACATAAAGTGGAAGCAATTCTAAATTGGCCAGTTCCACGAAATATATTCAAGATAAGAAGTTTTCACAGACTTACAAGTTTTTATAGAAAGTTTTTCAAAGGTTTCAGTAGTTTGTGTGCACCCATTATTGAAACCATCAAGGAGAATAATCCACCTTTTAAATGGATGGTAGCAACATATCGTAATTTCAAATTATTTAAACAGAGGAAAATAGAACAACCAGTATAAGAACTGCCAGATTTTAGAAAATCATTTCAAGTTGAGGCAAATGCTAGCAGTATTGCTATTGGAGTAGTTTTAAGTTAGGAGAGATGCCAAATTACCTGCTTCAACAAAAAGTTAAAAGAAACCAAACATAAGTATCCTTCATATGATAAGGAGTTTTATGTTGTTGTGTAGGCTTTGAAGAGGTGGTGAAATTTTCTTATACCTAATGGATTTATCTTGGTTATTGACAATCATGCACTGCAATTTATAACAACCAGCCAAAACTAAATCAAAGGCATGTTAACTTGGTGCAATGTTTACAAAATTTCACTTTTGTAATTAAACATAACAGTGGATTGTCAAACAAAATAACAAATTATTTATGTAGGATTAATTTAATTCTACAAGAATTTTAATTTCATGTTACAAGGTTTGATGAACTTAGAGAGATTTATAAAAGAGATGTATATTTCAAGGAAGCTTATGCATCCTGTGAAAATCCGGTAAGCACAAATACAACATAGTGGTCTAGATACATGATTCAAGAGGCCATACTGCTCAAATACAACAAACTTTGTATTTCTAGATATTCTATGAGGGATACTTTAATATAGGAAAAGTGTAGTGGAGGACTAGTTGGACATTTTGGAGCTGACAAAACCTTTTTCATGTTAAATACATTTTACTATTGGCCAGATATGCAAGATAATGTGAAAGTATTTGTGGAGCGATGCGTGCTTTGTCAATAGGAAAAAAGGGAGCAGTCAAAATACTAGATTGTGTCAGCCACTGCCCATTCTCAATAGGCCTTGGGATTTAATCAACATGGAGTTTGTTCTAGGGTTACCTCAAACACAACAAGGTAATGACTTTGTTTTTGTTTCTCTCGATAGATTTTCAAAAATGGCACATTTTATTTCATGTACTAAAACTACTGACAAAACTAATGTGGCAAATCTATTTTTCAAAGAAATTGTAAGACTACATGGATTGCCTCATATTATTGTGTAAAACAAGGACATTACATTTTTAGGCCATTTTTGGAGAACTTCATGGAAAAATCCAAGCACCAATTTAAATTTTAGTTCAACATATTACCCACAAACTGATGGTCAAACAAAGGTAGTAAATCGAAGTCTGGGAGATATTCTAAGGAGCTTAGTGAATGCACATTCCAAACAATGGGATCAAGTGCTTGCCCAATCTGAGTTCACCTATAATGATTCACCCAATATGAGTATAGGTATGAATCAATTTCAAATTTTATATGGAATGCACCCTATGGGAGCATATGAATGAAGGAACTTGGGAAATCAAGAACGTAGAAGTGTAGTAGGAGAAGATTTCAGGGCGAGGTCACAGGAATTGTAGGAAAGGGTAAAATAACAAATGCAAGAAACTAGCATAAAATATAAACAACAAGTATATATGAAAATGAGACAACATTATTTCCAAATTGGTGACTTATTCATGTCATATTTGAGAAAGGAAATATTTCCTATGGGAACATATAATAAAATCAAACTTAAGAAAACTGGTCCTTGTAAAATTCTGAGGAAGTTTTCCTCAAATGCTTATGAATTAGAACTTCCTCAAGATATTGAAATTTCACCAATTTTTAAGGTGGCGGACTTATATCCCTTTAAGGAAACATACATAACTACAACTGATACAACTATAAGTGATGGGGATCAGACTAGTGGATGGGAGAAACCACTGCCAAAAGCAGTCCCAAAGGAGAGCGTAATGGTATTAGACTAGAGATTGATGAAGAAAATGAGAGAAAAAAGAGTATTTCCAATACCTAATCAAGTGGAAGAATCAACCTATTGAGGGTTCTACTTGAATGACAGAATCATAACTCTCAAAGTATGGTACCACAGTGGAGACTCTCATGAAGAATTTTCTTCCCCGAGAGTCTAATGTAGGAGCATCATCACCAGTCAATTCATTTTGACCACAATGGTCATAAATTTCATTTACTACAAGAAGTGGGTTTCCTCAATATAGTTTATTTATTTGTAATATTTAGAGAATTAGTGGTTAAAACAAGAAACTATTGTAGCTGATATATGAGAGATATTGTAATTAGTTTTAATAGATTATATATTTTCCTATAGTTAGGAACCAAATCCATAACCAGTGGACCTTAACAAACTAACCTTTTCGTATTTAAGTAGAACCTGTAAATCAAGAAAAGGGTTTAGAGAACCAAAGATTTTGAGGTTTTGAGTTTTCTTGTGTGTATTGGATGAGAGATTGAGGAGATCAGAATTATTCTGTTTTCTCTCTTTGTTTCCAGGATTTATATTAAGACTTATGTCCAATGTGTGTTTTTGTTCATTAACTTGTTGAAGGAACAAATCAAAGATTAAATTCATTGATCTTGTGATTTCTTTGTTTTAGCCCAATGATGGCTATAGATTAAATTTTTTGTTTTCTTTTATTTTTTATTTTTTAAATCTAGGATAATCGGTAATTAGATAGATTAAATTTATTGTTTTTTTTTTTTTGAATCTAGGATAATCGGTAACTGGTGAGAGTTATCCTGAATAGACCCAGGATCAAATCTAACTGGCTGCCACTATAAACCTAGGCTACGAGCAACCGCATGCAAGCCGCACAATAGCAGGTAACTTATGCCTCAACAAGAGCTTAGATGTCATTGTTACAGAGCAGAGATTCGTCGTCTGCAGGGTTGTTTAGTCATTTGCTTCAATTGTAGTGTGGTTCAGGTTTATCGAGAGAGTCAAACGAACATCAAAATTATAGTGAAAGAATTGAAGAATATTAAGTATGGACTTTGGCAAGATCGAAGCTTGTAAATCTTTTACCTTCGCAAACAATTTAAACCTTAGATCGACGAGTTAAACAGACATTAAAGACCTTTTGCTCCGGGACCCAATTCAGGCATTCGACCCTTATTAAATTTGCGAGCCACAAAATCTTCTGGACCCTCGAATTACTTGGACTGGTGTGGGACCCAATCTCGACATATTAGACCCCTGAATATGCCGAACTAATGCGAGCTCCACGTGAATAGAATACAATATTTTGTTTTTCTGTATTTGCGCCTTAAATAAAAATCATGTGGGTTATATAAAATTCATATTGTAATAAGGTTTTAACCCATTGTAAGTGAAAACCGGCTTTGACCCTGGTTGTAGTGGAATGCAACCCTAATCTGGAAGTTTGTAATTCTGTATTTCAGATTTTAAGAGTAAAAAGGAAAAGGAAAAGGAAAGGGTGTTTTGTAAAACCAGATCGACATCTCATGTTTTTATTGGGGAAAGAATTGCTTCAATTAAGAGGATATGGTAGGGAGTATTTCTTTTAATATTGAGATTGTAAATTATAAACTACTTTTAAATCTGTTTAATTGTTTTTGATATTGTAAGGCCAAGAGGTAACTCCTCAAAACGAATAATATTTTTGCATTAAGATTGATCGTAGATATATAAATGGAGGAAGAGGCTCTTGAGTTTCATCTCCTCATATCTCTTCATCTTCTAATTCTCCTTATTTTTTATTTACAATATTTACATAGATTTACCTAATTCCAAAGATTAAGTGTCAACATATATTATCACTAACATCAAATATAAATTAAAATATAATATCACGTTAATTTAAAAATTTGATATTTTAAAAATTAATTTTGAAAATTAAAAAATTAATAATAAATAATATTTATCTTATATTATTATTTTCTATATCTTAACTCAATTCACTGTCACATTTTGATTAATAAATGATATATTAAATTCCATATCCATCACTAATCAATGTTTTGCAATAACTAGAAACGAGCTTTCAGTGCATATCAGTCATGCAAAGAAGTGAGCAGAGTTTTCAATGCATATCAAAGTAATATAGAGAAGTAGACTTATATCTGTTTTTTTTTTATTGGTAAGTGGGTGAATCCTGAAAATCACACTTACCCTGTGGCTGAGAGGCCACGACTCTGGGGCATCTAAGCCATCAAAGTCACCAAAGGATCGCACCCAGCCTGAGCCGCACTAGCGGAAACTATGCTGGATTTTTGGTATCTGCGAGACTAGAACCAGTGACCTCTGCTTACGAAGCGCCTTAACAAGGCGCTCTTTCACCAACTATTCTAAATCTCTTTGATTATATCCATTTTTTTAATATGATCATAGTTTTATTTTTTAATTATATTTATAAAATATTAAATTATGGAATATAAAACCTTAAATCAGTGTGTAATCTAATCGCGTGTAAACAACTTGTCTTATTGATTTAAGATAATAAAATTACAATAATGGTGATGAAACTTATAAAATATGCAATGGGAACATGTTGGTCTGATGGTTTTTTCAATTTTCATACCTTTCTTTAAAATATTCTTACATTTACTTTATAATTACAAGTCCTTGTAACCCCAATCATTACATCTATTCATGATTCTCTTGAAGTTATAATTGCATTATGTTTCTGTTGGGCTATATATTTTCATGCTTAAAGTTTGCATGGGTGCTTGCTAAAGATTTATCTTATTTTATTTTCTAATGCCCTATTATTATATAAGCTTTTGGGATTTGAGATTTGAGTTTTTAATAAGAATTATTTTCGAGAGCAAATGTAATTTTAATTTTATTTTATAAAATAAAAATAAATTATAATATGAATGGATGAATTGAATTAAGTATACATTTTCTATTTATAAATAAAAAAATGTTAATGTAAATAGATATTAAATTAAATATATATATTTTTAGTAACATAAATTGAAAGACATTTTATAAATCAATATATTACAAAATGGAATTTGAATTTAAGTGAAATTGATATTATTTTCCATTTAGTTGTATTTAATTACACACACATATCCTAAAGAAAGATCTAGGGTACTTTTCCTAATTTTGAAATTAGTACTTGGTATAAACTCTAAATTCTTTAAGGTAGAAAGCCAAGGCAACAACCAGGCTCAAAGTTCAGTTTTTTTTTTGTTTACTAACACAAAAATTATATTATATTAAAAATGCTATGTTAGAGCTAGCTACATTACATACAAACAATTTTAGGACTATGAAAGAAATTGACTAATCTTCTATCAGCCATAGTATAAGCTCTAGATTCCTTATCACATAGGAGTTCCAAGTTTTCCTGGATGTGAATTGCTTCACAAATTGAGACAAAACACATACTATTTGAAAAAAAGAGTTCAACAAATCATGGGGGGAAATATCCTAGGATTCCTACCCTTCACGGTGAGGGGAGCTTGGCTCCTCAATCTTCATTAGATATTTACTTTGTTACACAATTTCCTCCTTCACATGGATGACTTACATAGAATGTACAAAATCATTATTATTGGATGCAAGAGAAAGGGCATCCATTCACTAGGTGATAGGGTTCTTTGGTGATTGGAATAAGTTTCTATAGATTCAGTTTATTGATTCTTCACGTGAAAATTATTCATCACATTTGCATTTTGATTGGCACTAGTTTGTTCTTGCTCTCCAAGCTTGGAATAAATTGCCATCAGAGCATTGTTGTTAGCCCAAATTGCCTCTAATTTCCTCTTTAACTTCATTTTTATCCATTTTAGACCTATCATAGAGTGATAACCTAGAAAAATAGAATTGGGAAGACAATTATAAGAAAAAATTAACTAAATAGAGTTGAAACTAATAAAATAATTACAGAGAAACTAAAGCAGTTCAACAAGGAAACAAAATAAAAAATAATCCCATCTTAAATAGTAAAATTCAGAGGGGAAATCCAAGATTCCAAGGGATGTTTGGCCAACATGAGAACATAAACCCTCATGGATGGCCTTGTGAAATTTAAGGACCATTGAATGAGCCAAAGGGGAGGCTTGAAGTCCAAGCCCAAACAATCCAAATCCATGCTCACTCTAGTAAAGGTTGCATCCCCTGGAACCAGACTCCTTAATGCCTAGATATCCACAATCAAGGAATAATACTAGATACACTGAGGAAAACCCATTATCCCAAATAATTGGTGGGAGCATGAGGAAAATTAAAATGAGTGAAGGAGATGGGAAACCCATGTCTCACCTCTAAATCTAAATTGATACGACATATTGGGTTGAAAACTATGCCACTTAAAACATGGGAAGGTTAGGGCTTCTAATTCCATTAGATTAAGGGATTAAGATACAATCAATCCCATTTTTTTTTATCAAGGCCCATGGTTGAAGGTTGGAGACTACCTTAGCCTAATAATTGACATCATTATTCAACTTGTGCTTTATGTGAAAAAAATATTCTTTCAAATTGACTAGAGAGAATTTTGATCATACAAATGAGATATTTGAGTTGATTTCTACATGGGGAGGCTCTACCCTTCCTGTATTTTATTATTAGTATTGAGTATCCTAGAACTATTGAGGATTTTATGCCTTTATCCTTGGCAATGGAGAGGTCTTTCCAAAGAAAATATGAATCTTCTAGATTAGTGGAGTCACTTCCTAATCCCTAGGCACATTGATTAATGTTGTTTCCTCTAGGATTGTGAAAACTTCCTCCCCCACATGCCACCTCTAACAGGGCTAAAAGTTGTCACAACAATACCACTTATGGAAATATAACTCAAATGGGGAGAATAACATGCCAACCCATCCACACACACACACACACACACACACACACACACACACACAGATACACACACACACACACACACACACACAGATATATGGGATAAACGCTAAATTATTTAAGGCAGAAGGAAAAGTTAATAACATGGCTTAAAGCCATTACAAAAATATAACATATGGGAATACAACCCTATTAGAGAGAGTGACACACCACTACTTGGATTAGACATAATCGACTTCCTTTTTTTTTAATAAGCTGGGCATCCATATTATATTTCAATTAACAAAAAAATGTAGTTTCCTATCTATTGGTTTTCCCCTAGGGAAACCAAACTAGAAACACATGTATACATATTTTGTCCATGTACTGATATTATAAAAAATAGCACAATAAAATAGGTTCATAAATATTACTATCAACATCTCTGCTACTTCACATGTATCTATAATTAACTAATCTAGCAGGTTCACTACTCAATGAGAGTAAAACAAAAAACATAAATCTAAATATGCTAACTAGAGGGTGAGTCCACTCAAATTGTATATGGATTCCTTACTTCTTCTTCATAGTCTAGGAAGTTTGGGTTTATGGCTTTTTTGGCCAATAGAGACACCTTGCTGTTCAGTTTTTTGACTTGTAATTGCAAAGCATTGATGAAGACCATAATTTCTTACCGAGCTTCACTTATCTCCACCAACACCTTTCCCATATTTATCTTTACTTGCTAGTAATTAAGATCAACCATTTGGAGATACTTGTTATAGTGACCTTAACTAATACTAGTATTGGGGACCCATTGTCCCACAATTTCATTGATTTCTTCATCCTAGATGAATTGTCTCTCCACCTTTTTTTTTTTATAATATCTATCTATCTATCTATCTATCTATCTATCTATCTATATATATATATCTATATCCTATATCTATATATATATAATATATATAGATATTTCTAAGATGTTATTTTCATTCCTTGCTAATTGTGGAATATGTTCCCAATATATGCTTGTATATTTCTTTGCATTCTATTGTGCTTAAGTTCATCAGTGACTCTAATGCCCATGGTTTCACCAATGAACCTAACTAGTTTCAATGTGAGGCATGGTAGGAGGCAGATAGACAATGGGATTGAGGAGGTGGCCCAACTAGCGGGAATGGAGTAAAAGAGGATTAAAAGAGAGACCAAACTTCTATAGAGAATGGTATAGTGTGAATGTGGGAAGATGAATGTGAGAGAGCGAAAATATCAAGAAGCCAGGCTGATGCTACCAAGAGGAAAGCAGCCATAGGTGGTTAGCCAAAAAACTAAAATTCCATAGAATCAGATGTAGAGAAAATGCAAGGAACCAACCAATACATATAACCTATTGAGGAACAAGAAGGAAGAGACCAGGATGAAGCACTAATTTTCTTAGGCCAGTGATAGAGAGACTAAGAGAAATATCAAAACAAGAAAAATTACCAAAGTGAACCTATAGTATCTGCTTGCCTAGAATGATGAGAGTGATGTAGGGTGTGCCAAAGTATCAAATCCTTTATGCAGGAAAAATAAATGGTCATGTTGATCACCATTTTGGATGGTTGTGGTGGTGAGAGTCGCTTGTAATCATGAAACAATCCAAGAGAAAAAACCGATTGTGAAGGCATTAAACCTTCTACAACCCCAATTAAAACTAGAGTGTATTGCATGTAGATGAAGTGTGATTTGATGTCATCTATCTTGGCTTCGAAGAGTATGCCAAGGGAAGACAATGGTTGAATATCATGAATGCATGAGGCTAGCTAAATGACACCCCGTTTAGGAAACAATCAAATTTCCATATATATATATATGATTTGTATAATTAAGTTCTATTCATGCATTAAGATGAAACATATTAACAAGTTCTAGTCTGCCTAGTTTTCCACTTGGGAAACCATACCAGTGGAAAAGCCAAAGTTTTTTTAGCACCCAAACAGGAAATTGAAAATGTCCAACAAAAAAATAAAGAAGATTTAGCCTAGTAATTTTCATGTTATATGTGAGTGTAGTTCATCGTTGTTCATGTTGTAGAATTTTTTTGGAAGAAAATGTGCGAAGGAATTTTAGTTTGTCTGATGTTTTGGGTGGACACTCCACCCATCATTAGGGACCAAAAATCATAATGATATCAAATGAGTGTTATGGATACCTTAAATAGAGAAGAACACAAAGTAGTTGTTAAGGAGTTAATAATAAATTAATCAAAATAGATATTAAAGGAAATTAAATTAATTAGGTTAATGGGTCAAATCAAATCTTTGAATAAGAAACTGAACAAATATATACTAAATAAAATAAAATAAAATTGAAGGGATAAATTGGGGCATTAAGTATAATGATTAAAGGGGCATGAGGATCAACAATGTTAAAATGGCGGGCAAAACCATAACACACACACACACACACACACATATATCAAGAGCTTCTTGAATAATTAAAGAGTTATAAAAAGTGATAGAATCTAGGATTTAGACTGATCAAAGCAAATGAGGTGTAACATTCCCTCCCACCCCTTATATATATACATATATTTCAAGAGCTTCCTGAATAATTCAAGTGTTATAAAAAGTGATAGAACCTAGGATTTTAGACTGATAAAAGAAAATGAGGTGTAACACTCCCTCCGACCCATTAAACCATCCCAGGATGTGGAGGTGTTAATTATTAACTAACCCAACCTCAATGGACCATTATGAATATAGGGTTGCAAAAATCCTTCTACTCCAAATTTAGCAGAATTAAATTCTAATATCACCATCACATTTGGCTTGTCGAGATCTTTCGACGACATAATTTTTACCTCAATCCAACTCTTGGATTGAAAGTTATGTCCATTTGTGACCAACCAAATAGTGCCATGTCAGCAAAGAACTGCCACATGGACCTTCCATGTCACCCCTGACAGTTTTGTACCTCTCATAGTTCCTACATAAAATCTACATAAACGTTTCTTATCTCATTGACACCTTCCACATGGACTTAGGGTTGTCGTTCCACAAGGTTAAACCTATAGGGTTTCACAACTAGTCTTAGTTAAATTTGATCCACCTAACCACATGATGATGGTCGCAGCTCCATCCAACAACTTGCAAGAAAAATAAAACGATAGATTACCCTCCACACCCCCCCCCATATGTCATCCCGAACATGGTCTTTCTAAACTAATCGTAGGAAAAATAATGTGCAACGATTTTCCCCTACACATACATCATCCCAACTGTAGTTCCTTCCAACAGTCCACAAGGAAAATAATCCAGTGGGTGTTCTCTATGCATACATCATCTCGGCCCCAACTCCTTTAGTGTACACCCCAATACAAATCTATTTAGAGATCCCGGTGGCCGCAGGCCCATAGGCCATATCAACTACATTTTGCTAGCAAATGAATACAAAGGGGAAACCACTTAAACTCTTCTTCTCTAAGCTTATGGAACAAATGACTGAGGTCAAGAGGCCTCTAATGGTGTGTGATTAATATAAATTAGGTTAAGTACCTCTAAACACTAGGAAACAATATTTTTTAGGACAGGAAAGTGGAAAAGGCCCAACACCAAATTCACTTTGCAAGGGAGATACACTAGTTTACTCAAACCATAATGGTCTATTGTTAAATCCATTCAAACAACCATGCTTATTCATGTATCTAACTCCGTGGCTTATATCAATGACAATAATATAGTTTAACAAAACCAACATAACTATGAGAAAACATAAGCAAGCATTCATCACCAACATACATGAATATCAAAGTTCCTCCATTGCTAGTGTTATTCCACACACTTTCATATCACATATTAGACATTATTAATAATCCATGGCATAAGTATATACACGAGTAAATACACTTATATGATTAACTTGAATGGTTGGAAATTGAGGGAGGGACTTCAACTCTCCACCCAACCTTAGGCCAACTATATTGCAGTCTTTCATGTAGCTGACCACCATTGACCTAGATTTAGAGTATAAGAAGTTAATTTCTCAAGGAAGTTTCACATCGATGTCAAGTAAAACAAACAAGATAGGGAGTGCACTATCTAGGTGGCTTATCAACTGCCTCATGCAATAAGCACCACAATGACTCTTCTGTCTCTCTAAAAATCAATCATAGAGATTCATCCAAGACTTAATGAAGTTTTACTCAGTTTAGGAGAATGTTCTAACCCTAAGGGTGGCTTATTATTTGTATTTTCAATGTGTTATAGCATTTTTTTTTTTGATCAGTTAGAATAAATTAGATGAAAAATGAAAATGTATATACAAAATGTTAAGATAAGATATGTAAAAAAAGAATATTGAATAAAAAATGTTAGGAAATTTTTTGAATAAATATGTTCATATCAAAGAAAGTGTTAGGGTAGATTCCCTAAAAAATAAAGGCAAAATAAAATGCTAGGTTAGACAGAAAAGAAAACAAAAAGACCATGAAAGTGTGCAAGTCTAAATGCCACTACTATTTACTTTTATACATAATAATGATTATGTGCAACTTGTTATTAATGCCATAGTCCATGGTAATCAAATTATTTAATATTGGTTATTCCATGCTTTGAATTTTATGTTTATAGATTAGAGAATAAAATCTGACCAAACAGTTTAATCTTGGCAAATCATAGTTAGGTAGAGAAAATAAAAGGAGCTCATATGCTTAATGTGAACCCTTAGATGATATAAGGTTAGAAATAGATAGATTACCCTTCAAAAGAAAATAGATGAATAAGGGTTTTCTAGCCTAAATGCACCCAAAGAAATGAAGAAAATATGTTAGAGGTAAGAAATAGGTAAGTAGAAGAAAGGTTGTTGAACTACAAGGTTAATTAGATCAAAACACATGCATCATGCTTATACACATCTTTCAATATGTATGGTCCACTATAGAAGCAAAGACAAAGGTTTACAAGTTCATGTGATCGATTTCCCCAACATTCATTTTTCCCCTTTACTTGCTAATTTCCTATCTACAAGTATATTCTAAATACTTTTAATCCTACAAGTCAAAGAGGCTCAGAGCATTTCTCTGACTTTTGGTGGCACCAGACCCTCAACTTAATGACTTATGGACTCAAGTGCCAGAATTACCTTCATAAAATCCATTTCCCCTCATCACCATAAGAAAACCCCTTTTCCTAAGGTTAAACACAATTTGCCTAAGAAAAGTGAAACCCCCCCATATAAATCCCTTTCCACTCAAAAACCAACAAAAATGCCTTTTATCCTAAGTATAAAGCTTAATGCGCAAACACAAACCTTTTACCCTTTAACTTAGGAAAACCCCTTCCGCCCATCGCAATTCATATTAATTCCTAACTTTACTATATAAATTCGATATAAACCCTTTTCCCGTATAATAATTAAACCCCTATATAAATACCACAACCCTTAGTTTTAAATAAAAACTATATGAACTACCATATCCCGGTAACCCTAAGTTAATCCCAACATTAACCTCGCTCGATTCCCTAATCTCGCAATAAAGACCCGCCCGACGCTTAACCTAGGATTAATTCCTAAACTAATCCCAAACCGCTATGATTAAAACCCCTGGCCCCCCCCAACTCCCGTTCATTTCCTCCATGAAGCTTTTCTACCCGACTACCGTCAGATCACAATCGGCCAAATCCAACGGCTCAAAGCCATATCGGCTATGCCCGATGGACTACCTTTACCTGCCTGATAAGGCGGTTTTCCTCGATCCCCTGGTAGTTGCATGTCAAGCTCTAAAGCACATCGGGTGACCCCTCCTAAAAACCGCCCACACCACAAAAGCGGTACGACGACCCTTAAAACTGCCTCCCTGCCATTCCGATAAATCGCCTATCCTCCATAAAATATGAATTTTGTGCCATCTTCAAAAAGTTGCCCATTAAGTTTTAAAACCTTGAAAACTCGTGTTTCCATGCCTTTCGCCTGTTTAACTGTGTAAACCCATAAAACCCTTCAGCGCCACCCTGAGCCTCTACGATGTGATTCCACCTCCTTTTACATCCAATACACTACCACAACTCCTTCCTCAGGCATTCATGTGCCAGAAAGCCATCAGTTGCTTTTCCTCCCGAACCTATGTTTTCTTAACTATTGTTGTGTTTTGCAAGTAATCATCCGAAGACTTGAGCATTGGATAAACAACTCTGGTATCAGTTGCAGAGTCTATTTATTCTAAGACTCAACAAGAAGCCTGTTGAAAAGCCTATATTCAGAGAAGAAGATCATTACACAAGGAAAATGAAGAAGACAACTACGCAGAGCCTTAATTGTTAAAACAAAGGATTAATGAATTAAAAAACACTCAGGGATTCTTTCTTCATCCCGGATGAAATCAAACATATATTTTGGGTAAATCCCACTTTTACTAAATACACCGAGATGGATGAAATCTACAAAGGATAACAAGCATTTCTATCCCAGCTAAAAAATGTTGGGAAGAATTAACAGATTTACTTAATTAAGGATAATTGGACAACATTTAGCTTTTGAAGGAGCAATCAACTAGCTTCAACCTCCTTTCAACTTTTTCAGTGATATGTCATCAAATAACACAACACCAAAGTAGTGCCAGATCATTAGATATTTTTATTTTTGATTGTGCAAATAATCTTTTTTTAAAAGTAGTTTAGGATATTCTTTGTCCTACTGTTGTATAAATAACTCTCTTCACGAGTTATCAAGGGTTGCACCCCTGATGAAGCATTTCTAGACTTTTGATGTACTTAACCTTTATGGAACCTCAATACGAAGCAAAGGATTCTAAATTCTATTTTGCATAGTTTGTGATTCATGTAAGTTTTTTTCCAGTATCACTCATTATTCTTTTCTTCATATTCTTATGACTTTACAGAGCTAACTAGGTAGGAATAATTGTGTCTCAATCTATTCCTATAAGCTTTCTGAAGTGATAATCATTAAAGAGAATGGATTAATGGATTGTATGTTTAATTAATTCCTTCTGAATCAATGAATCATTAGCATCTTTTCGTAAGCATAAGCATATTCTCGTGAACCTTCATAGCATTGGTCAGAGGTTTTCATACTTATGATTATGTAATTATCTATCTGAGAATTGTGATAATCATATTAATTTTTGTTTTTTGCTCACCACTATTCAAGCTTTATCACTGTGTGAAATTTTATAGCAATCATTTGTTGAGATATTGATATTATTCAAAGGGTTAGGTATATCAGTTATATATTTTTTTTATTCATTGGTCTCCCAAATCAAAACAAAAACCCCCAAAACATTTATCTTAGATGCTCTGGCATAATAGCTGACCATTATTATCTCAGAGGTACAACATCAAACTGGCGTTGTTGTTGGGGACTCAAATTTCATTAAATTTTCCTGGAGCAACGATATGTATTCTATTCCTTTAAGGTGATTATAGGTCTAGAAAGGTTAAAATCCTTCACCTACGACTCTACTGTCCCAAAATGGCACCTTTTAAGCACACCAGATCTCGTTCATAGGGTAACCTAGTTGATCCATTGTCAGATCTTGAAAAAATTCTGAGAAAAGCCAGTTCTAAAAGGGGACATCAACCCTCTTCTTATTCTTCTTCTTTAGTCTTGCATTCTAAAGATTTACCATCATTTGATCCTTATAGTAACATTCCATGCAGTTTAGATTAATCTCGCCTATCACCTAGGGTTGCTAAACTCTTGAGGAGAGGAGTTTATTTTAAATCAACATTCAACATTCATTCATTTGAAACTCATCCAGAACCCTCACGACCACCAATATCTCCTAAAACTGAATCTAGATTGGGTGTTAATTTACCAGAATATAAACCAATAGATTTCATATCCCCTACCACTTATTCGTTTCCTCCCACTTTTGGACAACCTGAAGCTTCTACTATTGAAAAACCCAAAGAGACCTTCTCAGTGTATTCAAATCCACTCTTTGAAGCAAAGGAAGGTATTCATCCACAGGTTCTTTGAAATCACTTAGGAGACCCCTTCTTCTTCACCCAAAACTAGTTCTTCAACCCCTCAATCACCTTCTTCAACTTCTTCTTCATCTTCTTCAACTTCAACATCCACACAAACACCTCATACACCACCTCCCACTATGGCTTTCCAACCTATTGTATAGGCTAGATATGTAACTTTAGTCTTACCTCCTAATCTTGATGCATTCCTAGCTAGATACTTGAAATACCTTCCCAGGTATAATGGAGAGACCTGTCCTTCTGCTGAAGACCATCTTCAAGCCTTTTTAGACTTTGTAGATAACATGAATATTGAACGAGAAAATGTTTACATGAGGTTGTTTGTACAATCGCTTGAAGGAAATGTAAGAATTTGGTTTAGGTAGTTACCCGCAAATACCATTAGAAATTGGGAATAGCCTACAACTATATTTAAAAACCAGTGGGGTGTGAAAAAGGATCCTCTTTACTTTCTTATTGAGTTTTATGAACTTAAAAGAAATTTTGGTGAACCTGTATAAGACTTTATCAAAAGATTCAATAAGATTTATCATAAAATGCCCCCTGATTGTAAACCCCTTGTAGCAACAACAAAGTCTAGATTTTCTAAAGCCTTTGATGATGATTTTGTTGTTATGCTAAGAGGGAGAACTTCAAGAAATCTTGAAGATATGCAAAAAAATTCTATTGAGGTAGAAGCAAACTAGGCGGCTTCAACTAATTTGAAAGCTAAAGAGAAAAAGGCCCAATGAAAACTCAAATCGACACCAGAGGCTTCTAGTTCCTCTAAGACTAAAACTGAAGATTCTAAAATAGATGAAATAACTTCTCTTCTTAGAAATCTATCTAATAGAATTTCCAAGATTGAGACTCAACCTAGGACAACTCAACAAACAGTTTCCAGACCCCAAAATCAAAATCAAGGTCCGTATCAAAGAAATCCACCATTACAAATTCTTTAGAGACCTAGTAATGATCACCAGGTTCCTACTCCTTTGTTGATAGATGATTAGCAACCTGATGATAATAATATGACCATCATTGAAGATATAAATAATTTGGATACTTCCTCTGATCAAACAATTATTATTCCTCTTACAAAACAAAATTAGGTTCAAGAAGATCAAGAATCTTCACAAGTTTGTAAATACCATGCCTTCTCTAAATTTTTAATTGCAAAGTTGAACAAAATATATGACCTTAGGCCTAGGCCTGGCCTTGGAAGGCATCCTAAGGAAACTCTAGTAGTTGAACCTCATGCCAAAGCTTCTCAAACTCAAACAACTTTTATTTGACCATTAGAATAGCCAATTGATATTCCTCAAAATGACAAAAATGCATTGACTACTTTTAATGTTGAAAAAGAGTTAGAAAGAGTTAAAATCCCAATTCCTCTTTCAAAACTTTCTAAAAACCCTGGGTATAAAAATTAGGTCTCCAAATGGATACAAAATACCTTGGTTGATGCTGAAGGTGATATCATTAATTTTCAAGATGAATAACTAGTAGTTGTTTTTGGACCAAGCTCAGATATGATAGATGAAATAGTGCTTCCTTTCTACGTGACTGTTAAGACAAATGATTCCATGTTGTATAATTATATGCTTGATTCTGGAGCATCACATAACCTCATGCCAAAAACTATCATGGATCATTTGAAACTTGGCATAACTAGATCCTATCATGACTTTTACACCTTTGATTATAAAAGGGCACCTTTCTTAGGATTTATTAAGGATTTAGTAGTCACCCTTGCCCAAATTCTAGTGAAAAGTGTAGTACTTGATATAGTTGTCACAGATATCCCTCCCAAATTTGGAATGCTCCTTTCAAGGTATTGCTGTGCCAAATTAGGGGTAACTCTTCAGATGGATATGTCTTATGTTACTATTCCAGTTTATGGGGGAGAACAACTAAGATTATATAGGGAGGTGAGATTTGTGCACACTGTTTGTAAAACATACTAGCCAAGGAACCATCCTATTTATGCAATTGACCAAGATTTTGGTTTCTTTCAACTCTCTTCAAACCAAGTGCATGAAACTCAAGTTAAAATTGAAGATGTAATTGAAAGTTCAGTACCAAATAAAACTGATATATGGAAACTATTCTTTAATGGCTCCTGTACAAAAGATGGATCAGGAGCTGGAGTAGTTTTAATATCACCTGGAAAAGAAAACATTGCCCAATCATGTAAGCTCGACTTCGAAGTTACAAATAATGTGGCTAAATATGAAGCTTTCCTTTTAGGATTGCAATTAGCCAAAAGCTTAAAGGTTCGAAACTTAAGTTTTTTTACTGATTCAGAGCTTATTTTCAAATAAGTGAGAAGTATTTGCTAGACTAAACATCCTAGAATTAGGTCTTACTAAAATGAAGTATGGGATTTAGTTGAAAACTTCTTTGATGCCTTTAATTTGACTTATATTCCAAGAGATCAAAATATTCATGCAGATGCCTTAGCTGTTTCTGCTAGTTCATTTAAAATTCCTGATCAGACTAATGTACTCTACCAAATACAAGTCAAGTATAGACCATCTATACCAAACAAGCTGAAACACTGGAAGATATTTGAAGATGATGAACACTTGAAATCTTTTCTGCAACTTGTAGATCAATTTTCTCTTCTACAAATTGATGAAGATAGATCCAAAATAAATGAAAATACAAGTGAAAATGATACTTCAGATTTCAACTCAAAAATTGTTGATCATAATATTATTCAATTGTCTAACAATTTTATTCCAAAAGGCTTGATACCTTTAGAAAAATTGTTTGATCAAAATGATGTTCTCCGAAATCCTCAGTCCACTTCTTCGGAAGAGGATATAGAAGAAATTAACATTGGAATAAATGATGATGTCAAAAGCATCAAAATATGTGCATCTCTAGACCCTGAGATTAAAACTCAATATCTTAAGTTGCTTCAAAATTATAAGGATGTTTTTGCTTGGACCTATGCTGATCTAAAAACTTATGATACTTCATTAATACAACATAAGATCCCTTTGAAGCTAGAAGCAATACCTTATCAATAGAAACTTAGGAAAATTAATCCAGCCCTTATGCCAATTGTTGAAAGGGAAATTAAGAAAATGTTAGATTCCCAGATCATTCTCCGTCTTAGATATTCTAATTGGGTTGGAAATTTAGTTGTTGTTAGGAAAAATAATGGAGAAATCAGGGTTTGTATGGACTTTAGAAATTTAAACAAAGCCTCATTAAAGGATAATTACCGTTTTCTTAAGATGGACCAGTTACTTCAAATGGTTTTAGGAGCACAAAGACTTTGTATGCTTGATGGTTTTTCAGGTTATAATGAGGTGAATGTTGATCCGGAAGATAGGGAAAAGACAACCTTCACTACACCCTAGGGTAGATTTATGCACTTTAGAATGCCATTTGGCTTATCAAATGTTGGAGCAACATTTCAGAGAGCTATGGATGTAGCTTTCATGGGCCAGGTAAACAAATTTTTAGTTATTTATCTTGATGATATTACTGTTTTTTTCTAAATCTGATCAGAAACATCTAAAGCACTTGAACAAGGTTTTTGACAAGTGTAGGAAATTTGGGATATCATTTAACGCTAAAAAGTATTTGTTTGCTATTAAATAAGGAAAACTATTAGGCCATATAATCTTAAAGGAAGGAGTGGTAATTGATCCTAAGCGTTTGTCTGCCATTGAAACATTGACCTTACCTAGAAATAAGAAGGAAATTCAAGCTTTTCTGGGTAAGATTAATTTTTTTAAGAAGATTCACCCAAAATTATGTAGAGATTGTAAAATATATAACTAACATGCTCTGAAAGGATCATGAAGTTAAGTGGATTGACTCTTCCAGGCATGCATTTGATCGGATCAAGAAAGCTATCTCTGAAGCTCCCACCTTGGCTAACCCTAATTATACTAAACCATTCAGTATATTTTCTTTTGCCTTAGAAACAACCCTTGCTGCGGTTCTATTACAAAAGAATGAAGATTCCCATGACCAGCCCATAGCTTTTTTCAGTAAGGTTATGAGAGATGTCGAGCTTAAGTATGACATAATCGAGAAGCAAGCCTATTCCCTCATTCAAGGCCTGAAATCTTTCAGGATGTATGCCCTACATTCATCTATTACTACTTATGTTCCTAATGGTGTTGTAGAAATTGTTTTAACTCAACTTGACATTGATGGGAAAAGAGGTAGGTGGATCACTCAAATACTTGAGTTTGATCTAACTATCAAAATTAAAAATCTAGTAAAAGACTAGGGATTAGCCAAGATTCTAGCAGAATCCAATTGCAAAGTGCTTGGAATCATTTCTATTTTAGAAGTACAAGGGAAGAATCCATAAGAACCTTTTGTCCTAGTACAAGAGAAGAATCCACAAGAACCTTCTGTCCTAACATAAGGAAAGAATCCACAAGAACCTTCTCTTCAACCAGAAGAAAAGAATCCATAAGAACCTTTACCTTCAGATCAGATCAACCCTTTACATATTGATAACAAATTTCTATTGTCAGATTGGTATAAAGACATTGTAAATTTTCTCCTCCATTTTGAATGCCCAACATCATTTTCCAAAGCCCAGTGTAAAAGTCTTAAATTGAAAGTAGTCAAGCACTGCATCATAAATGCAAATTTGTACTGGAATGATCCATTGAATATTTTGTTATTATGTTTAGTAGAATTAGAAATTGAAGGAATCATTGATTATTTTCATGTAGGGTTTTGTGGAGGAAATTATGCTTGGAGAGCAACATCATACAAGATATTAAGGGGAGGATTTTATTGGCCAACATTGTTCTTGCAAGTAGGGGTAAATGTCAGAAGTTGTGTTCCTTGTCAAATGTTTTCTGGTAAGCAGAAACTAGCAGCTCTTCCACTAGTACGATCAATAATCTCAACACCTTTCCTTCAATGGGGATTAGATTTTATTGGAGAAATGCATACCACTTCAAGTAATCAACACAGATGGATTCTCACAGAAACATACTACTTCACTAAATGGGTGGAAGCAATTCCAGTAAGAAATGCTATTGATTCAATAGTAATGAAGTTCATTCAAGAAAACATCTTATCTAGGTTCGGTTGCCCAACTCAAACTATCACAGATAATGCAACAATGTTTTCTAGTGTTAAAATGATTGAGTTTTTCCAGAAATATCAGATTCTGTTACATCATTAAGCTCCATTCTACCCTCAAGGTAATGGCCTCACAGAATCCTCAAATAAAAGTCTGGTAAAGGTAATAAAAAAGACCCTAGTAGATCATAAAAAGAGCTGGGAATCTCATTTAGTTTATGCAGTATGGGCAAACAGAATAACTCCAAAAAGATCTACTGGCAAATCTCCTTTTCAGTTAGTCTATGGGAAAGATGTAAATTTTTCCACCAATTTGGCTTTCCTAGTTTTAAAATTCTTGCAGGACTGAACAGATGAACCTGATGATTTTTCAAGAAGAATAAATTCAATTATTGAACTCAATGAAAAAAGAGATGAAGTTCAATACAAATTGAATAAATAGGAGAATAAGATGAGAAGCTTGTTTGACAGAAGAGCCAGGGAAAGGGAATTCAGAGAAGGTGACCTAGTTCTAAGATGGGACTCCAGGAGGGTGGAAAAGGGAAAGCATGGTAAGTTTGACAACCTATGGTTTGGTCCATTAGCAATTATTGAAGTAAAGGGTAACAACACCTTTTTGCTGCAAAATCTTGGGGGACAATATTCCACTTATCCTGTAAATGGAAGCTTTCTCAAACATTTCATTCAGTGCTAAGAAGTTTGGATACATTTGATTGTAAATATTCCCATTTCTTTTATTTTTGAGCTATCAATGAGATTTTTTATAGAAAAGACTCCAGAGCCCGAGGAGAAGACACATGGATTTGCAGGTTCTCTGCATTCTACAGGAGAAAACAGTCCCCAATTGGAGCCGATGTTGTATCATTTTTTGGTTTTGATAAGTTAGAAGAAATTAGACAAAAATTGGAAATGTATATACAAAATGTTAAGATAGGATATGGACAAAACGAATATTGAATAAAAAATTTTAGGAAATTTTTTGAATAAATATGTCCATATTAAAGAAAATGTTAGGGTAGATGCCCTAAAAAATAAAGCCAAAATAAGATGTTAGGTTAGACAGAAAAGAAAAAAAAAAGACCATGAAAGTGTGCAAGTCTAAATGCCACTACTATTTACTTTTATACATAATAATGATTGTGTGCAACTTGTTATTCATGCCACAATCCATGGTAATCAAACTGTTTAATCTTGATTATTCCATGCTTTGAATTTTATGTTTATAGATCAGAGAATAAAATCTGACCAAACAATTTAATCTTGGAAAATCATAGTTAGGTAGAGAAAATGAAAGGAGCTCATAAGCTTAATCTAAGCCCTTGGATGATATAAGGTTAGAAATAGATATATTACTCTTCAGAAGAAAAATAGATGAATAAGGGTTTTCTAGCCTAAACGCACCCAAAGAAATGAAGAAAATATGTTAGAGCTAAAAAATCGGTAAGTAGAAGAAAGGTTGCTGAACTACAAGGTTAATTAGATAAAAACACATGCATCATGCTTATACACATCTTTCAACATGTATGGTCCACTATGGAAGTAAAGACAAATGTTTACAAGTTCATGTGATTAACTTCCCCCACATTCATTTTCCCCTTTACTTACTAATTTCCTATCTACAAGTATATTCTAAGTACTTTTAATGATACATGTCAAAGAGCCTCAGAGCATTTCTATGACTTTTGGTGGGACCGAACCCTCGACTTAATGACATATGGACTCAAGTACTAGAATCACCTTCATAAAATCCATTTCCCCTGATCATCAAAAGAAAACCCCTTTTCCTAAGGTTAAACACAATTTTCCTAAGTGAAAACCCCCCATATAAATCCCTTTCCACTCAAAAACCCACAAAAATGCCTTTTATCCTAAGTATAAAGCTTAATGCGCAAACACAAACCTTTTACCCTTTAACTTAGGAAAACCCCTTCCGTCCATCACAATTCATATTAATTCCTAACTTTACTATATAAATCCGATATAAACCCATTTCCCATATAATAATTAAACCCTTATGTAAATACCCCAACCTTAGTTTTAAATAAAAACTATATGAACTACCCATATTCTGATACAACTTTACTTAGTTTAGCTAATCCTGGTAAACCTAAGTTAATCCCAACATTAACCTTTCTCGATTCCCTAATCCTGCAATTAAGCCCCGCCCAATCGCTTAACCCAGATTAATTCCTAAACTAATCACAAACCACTATGATTAAAATGCTTGGGCCCCCCCTCAACTCCCATTCATTTCCTCTGTGCAACTTTTATGCTTGACTACCATCAGATCACAATCACCCAAATCCAATAGCCCCAATCCATATCGGCCCTGCGCAATGGACTACCTTTACCCGTTGGATAGTTACGTGTCAAGCTCTAAAGCACATTGGGTGACGCCTCTTAGAAACCACCCACACCACAAAAGTGATGCAACGACCCTTAAAACCCCCTCCCCACCATTCCGATAAACCACCTATCCTCCATAAAATATGAATTTCGCGCCATTTTAAAAAAGTCGCCCGTTAAGTTTTAAAACCTTGAAAACACGTGTTTTCACACCTTTGCCTATTTAACTGTGTAAACCCATAAAACCCTTCAACGCCACCCTGAACCTCTGCGATGTGATTCCACCTCCTTTTGATGTCCAAAACACTGCCACAACTCCTTCCTTAGGCATTCTTGTGCTAGAAAGCCATCAATTGTTTTTCCTCCCGAACCTGTGTTTTCTTAACTATTGTTGTGTTTTGTAGGTAATCAACCAAAGACCTGAGCATTGGATAAACAACTCTAATATTAGTCGTAGAGTCTATTTATTCTAAGACTCAACAAGAAACCTGTCAAAAAGCCTATATTCAGAGAAGAAGATCATTACACAAGGAAAAGAGAAGAATACAACTATGTAGGGCCTTGACTGTTAAAATAGAGGATCAACGACGACTACTCTCATGATTAAAAAACACTCAGGGATTCTTTCTTCATCTCAGATGAAATAAAACATATATTTTGGGTAAAGCCCACTTTTACTAAATACACCAAGATGGATGAAATCTACAAAGGATAACAAGCATTTTTATCCCAGATAAGAAATGCTGGGAAGAACTAACATATTTACTTAATTAAGGATAATTGAACAACATTCAGCTTTTGAAGGATCAGTTAGCTAGCTTCAACCTCCTTTCAACTTTTTCAGTGATATGTCATCAAATATCACAACACTAAACCAATGCTAGATCATTAGATAGTTTTATTTTTAATTGTGAAAATAATCTATTTTTAAAAGCAGATTAGGATATTATTCGTCCTACTGTTGTATAAATAACTCTCTTCACGAGTTATCAAGGGTTGCACCCTTGATGAAGCATTTCTAGACATTTGATGTACTTGATCTTTCTGGAACCTCAATACAAAGCAAAGGATTCTGAATTCTGTTTTGTACTGTTTGTAGTGCCCCGCTCTAAGTGACAAACTCTGATATTAAATTAATCTTGATATAGCCTTAGGGCTTATACTTTATTCTTTGAGGACCTCAGGTTGAGGATCTAGACTCATGACACTATTATCAATGATTGAGATATTCATGGTTATGATGTTTTGCTTTCCATTGATATTATGATAGCATGAATGGTTATATATCTTATCTAACAGTATTCTGATGATTGCATCATTTAAATAGTTAAGTTTAGTATTTGAATTTATGATGGCGGTAGTAAAGAATATGTATGCGCTCTACTAAAAGTATAATGATGATAAATTTGATAGATAGGTATATTTCTATGATGTTACGATGTTGATGGCTTAATGAATATGTATGTTTCCATTTATGATAAATGATGATAGCCATGGGGGATGTGTACTCTCTGTTACCTACTTCCGTTAGTTCAGGCTTATAATGGACAATGATGTGAATGACCAGGAATCGTTAATGATGCTATTATGATAATGACTAACAGTGAGAAACCTTGTTGCTAATGACTTTTGAGTATGGCAGGAAACAATCAGAGGCGCTCGCATATGACATGCTGATGACACCTGGTTTGATGAAAATTCATATTGTTTTATCTTTTAAAGTCTAAATCGATCTTGAAATCTGCCATATATGTTTAACTATATGCTTATGATATGTTAATGGTGGTAGGCACAGATTTGTTTCTTGACCGAATGACTCACATATGGGTGATGGGGTTGTACAGGTGGATGGAACTACGTGGGAGGGGTGGGACAGAGTCCCTGATCTCACCCACTAGCACTCCCGCCGTGACTTGGGCTGGAAGGGTTGAAACACCTTCGCCTTGAAGATCACGATGCCATGAGGGCAGATCCCAAAGTGGGTCGCTCATGAGGAGTTTACTGGGGGGCGCGCATCAAGGCAGATTCCTTGATCCCTGACACCATTAGTCTCACTATAGCAGGCAACATAAGAGATGATAGTGGTCTATGACGTTGCACCGATATTTTCCCCTCGTAGTCACTGGATGCTTGAAGGGCAAGTGGTGTGGCACCCTTGGAATTTCAGGGAAATTCTTGAAGGGCACGACCAACTTGGCACCCTTGGCATCACAAATTAAACTGTTAAGGTGTGGCACCCTTGGAACTTCTAGGGAAGTTCTTGAAGGGCACAACCAAAGGTGGCACCCTTGGAA
>APFE031586430.1:0-15556 GCA_000404065.3 Pinus taeda | reverse complement strand
AGCTCCTAGATCTTGGTACTCGAGGATTGATACATACTTGCAGTAGTTGGATTTCACAAAAGAGTGAGGCTGATCTGAACCTATACTTCATTGTGGTGGGTGAGGAGCCTCTCATTCTGGTGTTGTATGTTGATGACTTGATCATCACTAGTGCAGAGAGACTCATTGAGGGCTGCAAGAGAGATCTTACTTCAGAGTTTGAGATGAAGGATATCGGCTTGCTGCATTATTTTCTAGGATTGGAGGTGTGGCAAGAGCAGGGGCATTTCTTCTTGGGACAAGGGAAGTACATTGTGGGTATTCTTATCAGATTTCACATGGAGGACTGCAAACCCATGTCTACACCTATGATCACTAACTAGAAGAAGCTTCATGCTTTTGATTCCGAGTTGGTGGATCCTACTCAATGCAGACAACTGATTGGTTGTTTGATGTGTTAGGTCAACACTCAACCAGATATATGTTTTGCAGTTAACATTGAGTCCGTTCATGTGTGTGCCCATGAGAGTGCACTGGGTGGCTGCAAAACACATTCTTCGTTACTTGCGGGGGACTATCGATTTTGGTTTGGGTTATAGACAGGGTGATGGAGTGAGACTGGCAGGGTACATGGATTCAGATTGGGTAGGTTGTGCTTCAGATAGGAAGAGTACTTCCGAATTCTGTTTTGAGTTGTGTTCGGCAGTTGTGTCGTGGATCAACCGGAAATAACAATCAGTTGCATTGAGCTCAGCTGAGGTAGAGTATATGGCTACTAGTTTGGCTAGTTGTGAGGCCATATGGCTTCGCAAGATGTTGTTTGGTCTATTTGGTTAGGCGTTGAGACCTTCAGTAATTTACTATGATAATCAAAGTTGCATAAAACTCAGGGAGAATCCAGTTTTTCATGACAGGGCAAAGCATATTGAGATCAAGTATCACTTCATTAGAGACTATGTCCAAAAGGGAGCTATCAAGCTTGAGTACATTTCCACAAATGAGCAAGTAACGGACATTTTCACCAAAGCCTTACCACGTGGCAAGCATGTCTACTTTCAGAGACAAGATGGGAGTGGTGAGGAACACTTTCCTCAATATGAGGGAGTGTTAAAATTTGGGTACCAAAGGACAAGTGGTTCCCTAAGGCTTTGATCTTTGGCTTAGGGAAAAGTGTCCAAATTTCTTTTTTACTTTTCTCCTAAAATGACTTTATAAGTGGTAAAGTCAATTTAATTTAAAAGTGACTTTATAAGTGGTAAAGTTACATTCTAATTTAAAAGTGATTTTATAAGTGGTAAAGTTACATTCTAATTTAAAAGTGACTTTATAAGTGGTAAAGGTACATTCTAATTTAAACGTGATTTTATAAGTGGTAAAGTTACATTCTAATTTAAAGGTGACTTTATTAAAGTCAATAAAGAATTAAAAAGTGAAAAAGGGACTATGGAAATAAAAGGCTAAGTGGGTCTTTATTTAAGTGGATGAGTTAAAAAATACAAAGTGAGAACTAAATGTACATTTATTCTCATTCCTATATCTAAATAAATCTCAACCATTAGATCTTAAGGTAACCCAAGAGGTCATTTAGAAAGTAAAAGGAAAAGAGAAGAGGAAAAGATCATTCATTCTTTCATGAGCATTTGAGAGAAAGAGAAGAGAGAGCATAGAGAAAATTTTTGAGCAATGAGGAAGTGAAGGAGAGCAGCGAGAAGACATTTCAGCAAATCTGGGCAACAGCTTTTATTGGCACGCATCCCAAGGCAAAACCGTACAGCAAGAGAAAGGCACAAAAATCAAGAAAAAATGATAGCATCAAGGGCACAAATTTCGAGGCAGGTTTTGGGCACGATTTTTGAGGCAGCCATTTTGTTGAAATCCGTACAGTCCACAATACATACAGCAAGTTTTGGGCACATTTTTCGAGGCAGTGCGTACATCATTTAATGTTGTTTTATTGCTGGAAAACTTTTGTTTTGGTTGTTTGCTAATTGGCACGATTTTCGAGGTGGAGTTCAAGCACAAAAATCGAGATAAGTTGTAATTTGTGGTTGCTGGAATTTTTACTGTGTATTTCAGTTTCTCTATAAAAGCATTTTCAGAAATAAAGAAGAGCTCTCAAACTGGTTTTCCCCAAGAGTTGTAGGGAGTTTTTCCGAGGTCACATTAACCAAAAATCACGGTGTTATTTTCTGTGTGGCTGTCATAATTTTGTTGCGTTTTATTTCTGCAATTTCAGCAGTTGTGAAATCTCTAAATTTGTGTTTTCAGAAAAAAAATATTATCATTTCAAGATTTTAGAATTTTTATTATGCTTGGATTTAAAACTAAATGCATGGAGTGATAAGGATAACTGATAACTGGAGTGGGGGTTGAAATTTCTTCAATCCTCTTCATCTCAAAAATATTCTCTATGCTCCAGGTTTGAAGCAGAATCTTTTTTTGGTAGCCACCCTTGAGGACAAGAGATGTGATATCATCTTCAGCAAAGGCAAGGCATACCTCTGGCACTTAGCTTCTAGATGTAAGAAGCAGATAGGTGTGAGGGTGAAGAATCTCTACAAGTTGCAGGTAGAGACAAGTGCAACCTTGAGCAGCAAGGCAGGGAGAGCTCAGAGTAGGGAAGTGGTGGTTGAGTGAGAGCAAGATAGAACTCTCAAGAGGGAGCCTCAAACAGTATCTCAATTTGAGTCTATGCTAGTTGGCATAAGGGTTGGTCAGCAGGATAATGAGAAGCATAGCCCAAGGCAAGTGGAGGCAGCCACTCAATTACAGACTTCCAGTATAGGGAGAGTTCGAGCCAAGTGGGCAGAAGATTTGTTTAAGGGGGATCAATAGAGTTGGATCTTCTAGTATCACTTTCAACCAATGGAAGCAGCCACATAGGCATACAAGGTACATGGCACTTATGACTGAAGTAATGGACTCACTGAACATGGTGGGAAAGAGCAGGTCTTTAAATCAGATTCCGCATAAGAAAGCAGGGAAGTCTTTTAGTTTAAAGGGAGTCGCTGCAGCAGCAGAGAACATGGTAGTGTCGGAAACAGATCCAAGTGGACAAGGTTCTTCCAAAAGCACCTTCCTCGCTAAGAGGGAGTGTTGAAAATGGTAGCGAGAAAGGGTTCCTTTATTTAAGCCTTGATCAAAGGGACCTTAATAAGTTCTTCCTTAGCATGCCCGAGTTCATATAAGTTAGGAACCAATTCCTATAAGTTAGGAATCAATTCCTAGTTAGGAGCTAATTCCTATAAGTTAGGACGAATTCCTAAGATTTAGGATGAGTTCCTACAAATTCGGATGAGTTCCTATAATTTAGGATTAGTTCCTAAAAGTTAGGATGAGTTATGAAGCAGTTAACTAATGTGCAAAAGTGGAAGGCCAAGTTTATTGTCTTCTAGTGCGAGTTAATTTGGGAAAAAGACAAGTGATTGAATCTCAAGTTCTAGAATTGAGATGATATGAGTTGCATGAGTTAGTTAACTCAATTAACTCAATCAATCACAAAAGCACTTTCCTAAAATTAGAACTTGCTAACTTTAGCCATTCGAATTGCATTAAAACTTAGAAGGAAGATGAAGGCACAGATTTGATCATTGTCTTGTGAGCACAAGTTGGTGAGGCAAGACAATAGATCTCACAGGTTTGTGAGAAGGCTGCATAGGTTTATGTGTGGAGCTTGTAAGAGAAAGGTGTGCCAAGGGTAGCTTGTGTGCAAAATTGGAGAGAGGAATTTCCTTGAGAATTGCGCAAGAATTTGGGAGCAACCTATGCACAAGGAATTAGGTGGAAATCGAGGAGCAGATCAAAGGTCTTGCAAGGTGTGTTCCAACTTAGTATAAGCAGAGAGAATCAAAAATAAGAGAAACGTGTGCCAAGAGTAGCTTGTGCGCAATATTAGAGAGCGGAATTTCCTTGGGAATTGCACAAGAATTTAGGAGCAGCCTATGCACAAGAAATAGGTGGAAATCAAGGAGCAAATCTAAGGTCTTGCAAGGAGTGTCTCAGCTTAGTACAAGCAGAGAGAATCAAATTGTATTCACTATTAGAACAAGCTGTATTTGTAAGAGATCTATTGCTCAAATTTCTTCAATAAAAATCTCAATCAAAGTAGAGGGTTTTCCCAGTTGGCTTCCCTAGAAAATTTTGTGCCTTGATTATTTGATGGTGTGTTTATTTTTGTTTCTATTCCACCACAAAATCTAGTAGAGAAATTATGTGTCTATATGAAAAGAATGTAGTTTTCAAATTGTTCATATTAGTAGTTGCAAAATTTCATGGATTTTCTACACTGATAACCCAGGACCCCACACTCCAAAACCATATCGGACAAAGGGACGAACTAGAGTATTCAGGAGTGACATCTTGGATGATATGTCCTGGAAGTGGTACTAGAAACAATGTCTTTCAAGAAGAGCAAGGGAACCATATCCTTTGCTAACTCAGGGCTATAGTGCATGATGTAGCTGAACCAAGGGCTTGTGAATAATGACCAAGTAGGTGTATGTACAAGTGATCACAATTTCCTCTCCTTTGAAAAAGAGATGGTGATCAAAGAGTGTCATTTTGGTAGAAATTGATGAACTTACATTCAGGACCATTACCCTATTCTCCTCTAAGAAAGGATTCACTAGCGAGCATCTTTGTTTGGTGATTGCATTTATCTAATTCACATCTTCTTTATTGGGACTTGGAAATGCTTGAGAGTTTCTGCCTTGTTTTCCATCTAGAACATCAAGTGTAAGTTTGTTTTTGAGTCATGTGAGGTAAATCCCAAATTTTTGGCCAAAGGTGCTTTGTTGATTAATGATGCTCAAGCTTTAGAGAAGAGGATATGAGGTCCATCATATATACCTTTTCACTTGTTGGTTTGTGGCTAGTAAATATTTCTGCATAAATACAACACATATTTTACAAAATAAAAACGAAAAAAGTTAGAATTTTCAGTTTAGAACTCTGAAAACACGAAGCCTCAATTTCTAGTGTGGGAATCCTAACCCTGCTTTAGTCAGCACGTAATATTTTGTATATTTAATACAATTTCTCTAATTTACGAGCCAAAAAACAAAGGTGGAAGGATCTCCTAATACAAAATTCCTTGTGCCAAGATAATGATAACTTTCAGCAATATTCTTCACTTGCCTCTTTGGAACAATCCATCTTAAGAGTAGGAGCAAATGGTGGTTAATATGTGTTTTAATGTGCACAATTGTGAACAAGGAGAACGGTGTGGGAGTTTGAAGAGGGCAGATAAGCATGAATCTGCTCATTACAATATCTTAATGCTGAAACACAACGTTATCATTATTTATGAATTGCCAAAAGCAATTACATGGATATGGACTCTTCCTCAGAGTTCCTCCCCAGGGTGGTCATCTCCGTGGAGAAAGATCTCCTCCAAGGGCAAGGAAAAGGCCCTAATTATCTTTATCTAAAAGGCAGGTTCCAAAATCCCCATTAGGTTACAAAGCAAATTGCAGCTGGATTGCTTTCTTTCTTCTATAAAATTGACTTCTCTTCTCCAAAATGAGATATGTGTCTCAGCGAAGCTTCCAGGTAGCATCGATCGCAATAATATTCTGAATAATGAATATTAAGTCATTAGACTGTATTTAATAGGTCACTAAGGCATGATAAAGCATCCTGACAAACCTCCAATTACGAGGGCATATATATATATATACATATATTCCAAAATCCCCATGGGCTACAAAGCAAAATGCAGCTGGATTCCTTTATTTCTTCTATAATTTTGACTTATCTTCTTCAAATTCAGATGTGTCTTAACGAAGCTTCCAGGTAGCATCGAATGCAGTTTTAGTCTCAAATAATGAATATTAAGTCATTAGACTGTATTTAATAGGTCATTCAAGCATGGCAATATATCCTAACAAATCTCCAATTACGAGGGCATATACAATTTTAGTCTCAAATAATGAATAAGTCATTGGAGTTGTTTTAAGTAAGACTTTTTAGAGTTTACAGCAGATTTCGGGTTGAAATTTGATAAAAAATAAAATAAATAAATAAATTGTGGTGATATCTTGATTTGTGTTGTTTAAATTGGTTTTTAATTACGTATATGGATTCAGCAGATTCAGCACCTTAAAAACTCTTTGGACAGTTCAATTGTGCAATTGTGCAGAGTGAATCAGTACCAATTTTTAAGCAAATTAAATCGAAAAATAAACCGAAAAACTTTTAAAAAACTTGCACTTAAAAACAGCTCCCTAAATAATTAGGCTGTGTTAATATTAATAGTTCATTCAAGAATGGTAATACATCCTGACAAATCTCCAATTACGAAGGTATATATATATATAAGAACGCTATTCTATCCAGTAAAAAGCTCCAAAGGGTTCTTATTTTTTCGTTACATTTGACATCACAATATTATAACCAGGTATCCATCAGTTTATCAGAATGAGTTTTTGTTAACAAAATTTGCGCCTCAATGGAAAACGTCAAAATATGTCAAAATGCATATATGAGGCATTGGCAATTTGAGATGATTTTTCCAAAATGACAAGCTGAAGAAAACAAAAAAAACAGGCGCTAACTTTATCAATTTAATGGGGAACGAATTTACGAACTTACAGGCATATCACACAAAGGAAGAACTCGCTATCATTATCCGCATCCGTGGCCAATGAAGAACTAGATATTGGACCTTCTATATTTCTGTCCATGTCGAAATTCTTTTCCGCCAAAGTATCCGAGGCCGCAACTTCCTCCTCCTTCGGCTCATCAATTCCATCCATTCTGCTGATATCGAAATTATACATCTTGTTAATCGATCAAGGACGTACGATGTTTCACAATTGAAGATGCCCTGTTGCTCTCTCGAAACATCTTGAAAGTAATCTGAGAGTAATTAAACTATGCGTCTATCGTGTGCGACTCCGCTCCCCTCCCCTTTTGTCGGTTAACAATTTAATAAAAAAGGGGAAAATTTGCCAGTCAGATCTCGGAGATGAAATAACAAAACAAAATAAAGCCAAAGGAGTATCTTAGATTATTTTTAAAGAGAAAGGGGTATTTTAAATTATTTCGAAAGAGAAAAAGTAAAATAAAAATAAAGAAAGTATTTTAAACTAGCATTTGCACCTGATGTTGCAAAGGAAACGCCGTAAGGCATAGAGCGTGGAAGAATAGGGACATGTGAATGGGCATTGTTGAAAGCAAGGGTGGATGATAAAGAGTTGCAATTGAAATTGTTAGTTATGTGTATGTTGAATATAGATATTTTATAAATAATAGTGTGTAGATGAATAGCGACATGTGAATGGACATTGTTGAACGCAAGGGTGGATGATATTGAGTTACACTTGAAACTATTAGTTATGTGTGTTTTGAATATGGATAAGTAATAGTAGTGTATGGAAGAATAGCAACATGTGAATGGACATTCTTGAAAGCAAGGGTAGATGATAATGAGTTATAGTTAATGTGCTAAATATTTATACTTTTATGCCTTCCATATTTCCAAGAGAACATTATGGTCAGAAAAATTGTTGCAATTAGGAAGGGACACCAACCTCCCTGTGGCACCTTATTCAATACAAATGATAGATAAACGCCTTCAGAGATAGCAAAAAACAGAGTGAAGGGTAGTATAAGCAAAATATTGTGTGTAAACGATGTCCCGTGCACTATTTATCATAAATTATCCTTCTAATATTCTCACCAATGAAGGAAACAAGTTTTTCCAAGTCCCAAAAGTTAATAAAAACAACATATTATCAATACAACAATTCAAATGTTTCTATTTTCCTATATTTTACATCACAATTGAGAATCAAGGGCTGGCACTTCCAAAGGAGCGTGATCAATTCTTCTTAAAATTCGTCACAACCAAAACAACACCATCAAGACCAGTAACAATATAAGTAAGAAAAATAAAGTATCTAACCATATATATGCTATTATTCTCCACTGGTAATCCATAAGTGGTGACGTTTCAAGAGCTTATGCAGATTCAAGCAGCAAGCTAGCCAATGTTGTCAATTCGCTGTAAAACATTTGGTAGACAAACTTTGAATCTAAAATTCACCAAACAATGAGCAGGATTAAATAGCTCTAATTATCTCCATATAGCCCAACTCACATGTCCACTATCAAAATTGAAGTAAATTGAAAACGGTCTCAAAACTTTTACCTCTTCCAAAACATAATTTAAAAACACATTGTGACATCTTGTCCATCTTTTACCTATCTAATGATAACCTAAAACTCACAAAACTTTGTTAATCTTCTTCTACAATGACAAGATTTCAAATCATGATTCATATGTATGGTCTATATAGACTCAAAGGTCCTGCATGCTCATTAGTCTCCACCCTAGATTGATGAGCAACATGTCTGCTAAATAAAAGCATAGATAATCTACCATAAATTTAAAAAATGAATGCATATTTAAAACATGGTAAATGCTTATAATTTTCATTATATACCGAATATCAGTACATTATGATATGAAATAATGAAACCTCTTTCATCCCTGTGGTGGAAAATAAGCTCGAGGGAAGCAGGTAAGAGCCATGGACTGTTTTATGATTGAGAATGTCACTGTAATCAATGCTTGACTGGCTACAATGGCTACTAAAGTGGCAACAATGAACATTGACCAATACACAGGCTGTGGTATTGCTTTGTAAAATGTAGAGCCTATGTCCCCTGGGTTTTTTTATCAAATAAGCTGCTTGTCTCGTATATGTGATAAGCAGAGATGGGTAAACCAACACACATAAAGAAAGCTACAACAAACAACCCAAATTTCTCATTATGGTACTAAAACTTGAGGATGAAGCATGCAGGTATGATGAAATACTAATAATTCTATCCTTGACATATAGCTTGGACCTGGATTGATTTCCTGTTGAAATGGCCCAAGTCTGCAAACATGGCCTCAACACCTAGATCCAGTCAGAACAAAGCATTGATGTTAGTGTTTCTAGCTCTAACATAAATAATTGGGATGAAGTTATGAATTTTGTTTGAGAAAATCATTGGTATGGATTTATCAATTGAGTTAGAAAACAGTTCCAAGTATACTATATGATAAAATGAGACACATACCATCATGTGAATAATCAATACCTATTATACATAAGACTACACCTCCAAGCATCACCCATCCTTATTAGTGATATTCATCCTTAATAGTGATATTCATGAAAGTAATAGTATATATAATATGGGTTGAATGCCTTGAATGCTCCAAGATAATATTTCACAATATTATACCGTCCTATCATGATGTTGGTCACAAACCAGGCAATTATTATGGGTGAGAACATGAAGCTAGCTTTACTTGTACTGAGTAACTACACTCTAGATGAAACACCAATGTATTCAAAATGCTTCTCTGAGTATGATGATGGTGTCCAAGCTGTTTTAAACAGGTGAAACTCTGATAAGATGAATGTCACTGAGTGCTTATCAGGATTTCACCTGTTTAAAACAGCTCGGACACCATCATCATACTCAGAGAAGCATTTTGAATACATTGGTGTTTCATCTAGAGTGTAGGTACTAGGTGAATAAGAGGAGAGAGTTTGGTTCTCTCAAAGATTATCCCAAAGAAGAATACGGAAGTAGCCATGATATAGGTGTTCTTAATTCTACATATTGCAGGTTTGTTCAGGTGGATCCTAATATTTATGTTCGTAGCTTGCTGGAGTGCGGAAATAGAAGAGCCCTAGCAGAGGGCAAGACGGTTCATGGCCATATGGTTAACACCAGCTTTGAGCCAAGCATCTATTTGTGGAATTGTATGATTGACATGTATATGAAGTGTGGGACAATTAAGGGTGCATGCCAAGTGTTTGACACAATGCCTGAATGAGATGTCTGTTCATGGACTACGATTCTTACAGGTTATGCAAAATGTGGGCATGTGGAAAATGCACGGTGTCAGTTTGACAAAATGCATGAACGTAGCATAGTTTCGAGGAATGCAATGATTGCGGCATATGCCCGATGTGGTGATCAAGTTGAAGCCATGGATTTATATGGCTAGATGCAATGGATGGTTAGGAAACCTGATGAGTTCACCTTAGCCAGTGTTGTAAGTGCATGTGCAAGCATGGCGGATTTAGGATATGGGAGGAAAATTCATGGACCGGTTGTTAAGCTTGGATTTGAGTCAAATGTATTTGTTGGGACTGCTCTTGTTGATATGTATGCCAAATTTGGGAGAGTAGATGGTGCATGCCAAATGTTTTATTTAATGCCGGTTCGAAATATTGTTTCTTGGACTACCATGGTTGCAGGATATGCCCAAAATGGGCAAGCGGACGAGGCCACAAGGTTTTTTGATCAAATTCACCAGACCGATATAAAGCCAAATGAGTTGACATTTTCCAATGTCGTCAATGCGTGTGCTATTCTCATTGATTTGAGGTTTGGCACACAGGTCCATGCGTACATTATCAGAAGTGGATTCCAGTCCCAAGTTTCCGTGTGCAATGCTATTGTTACAATGTATGCCAAAACTCAAACCATAGAAGATGCACTATGTGTGTTTGATAAAATGCAGGAACGAGACTTAATCTCATGGAATACAATTATTGCAGGATATGCACATAATGGCCATTATCAGGAGGCCTTAAAGCTTAGTTTCCAAATGAAACAAATAGGTGTGAAACTGAATCAATTCACTTATGCAAGCATTCTTAGTGTAAGTTCTAGCTTACCTGCTTTTGAAGAAGGTAAACAACTTCACGGCCACATTATCTAGACTGGTTTTGACTCAAATATGTTCATTGGAAGTGCTCTTGTAGACATGTATGCTAAATTTGGCAGCCTACAATATGCCCGTCAAGTGTTAGACAAAATGCCTGAACAAGATGTGATCTCCTGCAATGCAATGATTACACGGTATGTGTAGCATGGGTATAGTGAAGAGGCTCTAAAACTCTTTTGTCAAATGCAACAGACTGGTTTGAAGCCAGATGAGGCAACTTTTGCTAGCATTGTTAGTGCGTGTGCCAACCTAGCAGTTCTTGAGCATGGAAGACACATCCATGCCCACATTTTCTGTATGGGGTTTGAGTCACCCATGTCTGTGGTCAACGCCCTGGTTACTATGTATGCCAAATGTGGAGGCATAAAATATGCACGGAAAGTTTCCGAGAAGATGATTGAGTGTGATGTTGTCTCATGGAACGCAATGATTGTTGGTCATGCTCAGCATGGGGATGGGGTGGAAACCTTGATACTTTTTGAAAAAATGCTACTGACAGGCATTAGGCTAGATGCCATAATCTTCCTTGGTGTTCTCTTTGCTTGCAGCCATACAGGTCTAGTAGATCGAGGACATTATTACTTTCATTCCATGAGGCATGAACATAACATCACACCAAGAATGGATCATCATGCGTGCATGATTGAACTTCTTGGTCGTGCTAGTCATCTAGACGAGGTAGAAGATTTCATCAATAAGATGTCATTTGAACCTGATGTCAGTATCTGGGTGGCACTGCTCAGTGCTTGCAAAGTTCACGGAAATATATGAATAGGAAAGCATGTCGCACAATTGCTTTTCGAATTGGAGCTGCAAAATACTTCTGCATATGTGCTGGTTTCAAATATCTATTCTACAGCTGGCAGGTGGGATGATGCAGCCAAGGTTAGAAAAATGATGAAAGACAGAGACGCTAAAAAGAAGCCAGGGTTAAGTTGGATTGAGGTCAAGAATAGAGTACATGCATTCATGTAAGAAGATAGATCACACCCACAAATAGAGGAAGTTCATGCAATGTTGAATACATTGGCCGGGCCAATGGAGGAGGCAGGTTGTGTACCGAACACAAACTTTGTCCTCCATTATATGGAGGATGAACATAAGGAACATGTCCTCTATCATCACAGTGAGAAGCTAGCCATTGCATTTGGGCTTATGAACACACCTCCTGGGGCCCCTATTTGAATAATAAAGAACCTTCGTGTATGTGGTGACTGTCATAATGTTGTCAAGTTTATTTCTAAGATTGTTGGATGTGAAATTGTAGCAAGGGACGTTATACGTTTTCACCATTTTAGGAATGGAACGTGCTCTTTTCAGGATTATTGGTAATACAAGATGAGTTTGAGCACTATTTGGGAGTGGCTTGAATGCTTCTCTATACCATCCTCTATTGGTCTAGAAGTTGCCTCTTGTGACACGCGGAAATAAGGAGAAACATGCTGAGAATATGTCAGTTGTCTCGTAGCTTCTTCATGTGGAGTAGACTCACCTCTGGTAAGTTTCATACAAGATTATGTATTGCTTTGATAGAATGAATGGATGCGTTAAAAGTTTAGTATGTTAAGCTTGATTATTGACAAGACGGTTCTGATCTTGTTGCATGACACATAAGACACTTTCTTTTATAGTACTCATTTTTAACGTTTTTGGCTATCTCTATAGCTGCACCAGTCTGGCAAATTGTCAAAATTTCCCTTTGGAGAAATGTTAGGAACATCACTTTCTAAAGAGAACAAAAGAATCGGTGAGAAGAAACATTACAAAACATATGTTTTTTCACAATTCTGCTCTTTATATGTTGAAGTGCTACTTCGGTCATTTATCATTATTGAGTTGCTCAGAAGGAGGGATGCAATCGATCTTTCTTGATCAGGAAACCAACTTGAACTTCTGAATGGAAGGGAACAAATGGCATGTTGATTAATGTCAAACATTGAGGAATCCCAACTTTGGAACGACACGACATTATTTATGTAAGCCCCATCATTGTAAGTCAGGTTTATACTAATTTTATATTATTTCAGAATAAAGTTTTGATTTAATTTAATCATAATTTTAAGCTAGTAAAACATCAAGCACCCTAGAATGTTTCCCACTGCTAGACGTTTTTTGTTGAAATTGATTTACACACCCCAGAAATGCTTTGCAGCTAGGCCTTCCAATTGATATCATTTTTCTGCAATTCCAGAAGTCAAGTTTCTATTATAGAGTGATGGAGATGCAGCATTGCGTGTTGGTGGGAACAGAAAACAGATAGGAGATATCAAAAAATTGAAAATAAATACTGTGCACAGGAGCTCCACAATATTTCAGAACTGTGAATAATGGATAACCTTGTGTGATCATGCCTCACATGCATAAAATGCAAAGAAATAAGTTATTTAACCTGAATTTTAAAACCCCCCAACTCAGTATACTCTCATAATATAGAGGATCCTTTGTTTTTTAAAAGCAGAGGAATATCAATGCATGTATGGTATCTGTAACTTTGAATAAAAGGCATGGTTTGACAACTGAAAAAAACCTTGTGTTCTTTAAAATATTATTCGTACAATTTTTGTCTCCATGGACAAAAATAGTGCTTTCAACAAGTCAGCCAACCAGCTACCCTTGCAAAGGACAGAGGAGGTTCAAACATATCCAGAAAGAGTCGATCTAATTTTCTCAACAAATCTCTCATGCAATCCAAATTGACATGATATTCCAAGAAGACAAGGCTCCCAAGGAGTCAGTCATGCAGCTTGTTGGACTTATTTATATACTAGATCTTTATTAGACACCACCTTACATGTACTATTTTCCACAATAATAATTTGAAAGTTTTAAGTAGGGATTCAAGATGGCTTTACAAATATGGCACTGTTTAGGCCTGACAACTGGTAAAATTAAAATATATACCCTTTAACGAGGAATATAAACGGCACACAGATAAGGCATGCAGCAGCAATGGTGGGTACAACAACTCCCTGATTAAAAGCCTTTTTAATACCCCCTGTCCTGGTGACGTCTTGATAGATCAAGTATGCAGAAGTTGCTATGGAAATAACTATTCCAGCTTGGGTTCCTCTGCAAATCAACAACATCCCATAAACTAACATCCACATTTCCAAACACCAATTCAATCATTTGTTAAGGAAAACAACAACTTGCCTCAGGTTCATGGCTTGATAAGGAGCAATAATCACCAGTAACACAAATACAAATGGCAGTTCCAATTCCCTTGTTCCCAACAAATTAAGTTTGTCAAACACTACAGTCTGTCATGCAATTCAACTCAATATATTGTGCAGGAAAGAAGGACCAAGTAAGTAAAATAGGATGGCATTTGAGTTCTTGTGACTCACTAGGAATGTAGTAAAATAGTCTAACAAGGAAGACCAAAAAGGCAGTCCACAAACCATAATCACCTCTGTAATAATGTAGACAAACAAATCCAAATGTGGGGTGAAGTTTAAACTCTCAGTTCACTTCACTGGAATTTGTCTAATTTTGCAGCTGGGAAGAACTTGGTCACCTGATCCAAGAAATGACATCTCCAGGTGCCTCTAGGGCCAACAGTGGAACAAGAAAGATTTGTTGATGGCTGTGTGCTTTGATAACATCAAAACCCTGTAACACCATAATTGAATCATTTTTTGCCTCAACAACTACTTGAGTCCCCAAAATAAAAGTTGAATTATGACTCAAAAAAGCCTAATGCCTTTTTTTAGAGTACTGACCTTTGGAAACGGACAAAAGAAAAAGCAAATAAAACTTGAGACGTTTGTGTATAAAGATCTAAAGCTGAAATAAAAATTAAATTATGAACCCCAAGAGATCCTTTGAGGTATTCCATTTTCTGAGAGGAATATATTGACAATTGGAAACAGCCAGAAAGCAAAAGCTAAAAAGCTCAACAGATTGTTGTAGTAGAAAAATATAGTTAATTGAGGTTGCCTATCCCAAATTAGTTAGCATTCTGAAGGATCCCCTTGTCTCAACAGTAGGCTTGAGAGAGATTGTCCTTAACAAAGTTATCCTTAGCAGAGTTTTGAACTTGAGAGAGATTGTCCTTAACAAAGTTATCCTTAGCAGAGTTTTAAGCTGATCTTTAGGGGGAGGGGGGGGATTGTATAGCTGGAAAACCAATCCGAGATGCTCTAAGAGAGATTTTCATTAACAAATTTATCCTTGGAAGAGTTTTGAGCTGATCTTTAGAGAGGAGATTGTATAGCTGTAAAACTAGTCTAGGATGCTCTAAGAAAGGCTTATCTAATCATTGTTTTACACAAATTCTGCACAAAAAGAAAGATGACCGAGAAAGCAATCATACTCACTTAACCGATCAACCATTAAGTTAGTAGGAGACACCACTTCATTGACAATACCACTCTGTTATCCATATCATTATGTTAGTAAGAAACACCACTTCATTATAGCTAAACTTTAAACTGTATCCTATCTCAGTAAAAACTAATAATAATTATTTGTTTTTCAAAATTAAACATTACATAATTACATTGCTCAATAAGTCAATAAGCTTTTTATATTGTAAAGTCCTACCTCAGTAAAAACTAATAATAATCCAATTACTATAAAAATTTATATCGTAAACAAATTATCTTTATATTAATTCAATATTTAACTTCACCATAATATTATATATAAACTTAATATATGTTCTTTCTCAATAAAGAAAGAAAAAATTACTTGTTTTATATGGAAAATCTTTTAGAATTGAAGTCACAGAGGCTTAGAAACAAAAAATGGGATATTGCCTAAAACAGCCTGCATATCTTGAATATTGTGAGTTATATAATCCGTGATATTATCTTGTTTTAAGAAGACAGAAGG
>APFE031586426.1:8322-37679 GCA_000404065.3 Pinus taeda | reverse complement strand
CAATTGCCTTGTCTATAGCGGAAGCGGAATATGTTGCTGCTGCATCTTGCTGCACTCAACTCCTTTGGATGATGCAGAACTTGCAGGATTTTCAAATCACTTGTACACCACCTATCTCTATCTTATGCGATAACACAAGTGTAATCATCATCTCAAAGAATCCTGTCATGCATTCAAAAACCAGGCACATACCAATCAAGTATCATTTTCTCCAGGAACAAGTGCTTGAACAAAACGTCAAGTTGGAGTATGTTCCTTCTAAGGAACAAGTTGCTGATATTCTCACCAAACCATTGCCCAGGGAGACTTTTGAATACCTCAGGCAAAAGCTGGGGGTTGTTGATGCATCATCTTATTGTTGAGACTCTTCTGACTATTGGTTGTACGCATGATTCATCTGGGGTATATGCGTACATGTGCTGGGTTGCGGCACAGGTTTAGGGGGAGAATATAATGCATTGTTGGCATTTATGGAGGATGTACAAAAGGAGATCATGGGAGCTGGTCTGAATATAGCTGCAATATGTCTCTATCTCTTTCTTGGTCATTCATGGTGTCTAGTGGTTTATGGTTCTTCTTTGCAGATCTGGTTCATATTCAGGGGGAGCATGTTCTTAGGGGGAGCATAACCCTTTGCCCTTGATGTCAAAGGGGGAGAATGTCGCTGAAGTTTTTTGAGGTTGCCATCAAGTCCAAAGGGGGAGATTGTTGGCATTATGTTTCTGGTATGGTTATATGTTACAGATGTTGTACTTGATGGCAACACCCATGGCATGGCTCTCAATATGATGAGAATTAAGAAGTACGCAGGAGAAAAGTTCACGGAATTTTATGCAGAGAAAAGTTTATAAAAGTTTATTTCATGTGGAGAAAAGTTCACGAAATTTTATGCAGAGAAAAGTTATTTCATGTGGGAAAACTTACCTTTGGTCCATGGTAGTTAGTCCTTGGAATTTGAACCTATGGTTTTTGGACCATGGCATCTCGACAGACGTGTTGATCCCTATTATTGAGTTGATGGTATTGGTTTGTTATGGTTTTGGCCCATGGTATTGGTCCATGATTTGAGGAAGAGCTTGCCTATATAAAGCAAAGGAGACCATTTGGCTTGTGTATGCTTTTGGGTTGAATATCTTAAGATCTGAAATATTGGGTTATTGTTTCAAAAGCTCGATCTATATAGTGAAGTGGAAAGCGAATATGTGAAGGGTGATCTCTCGAGCGCTGCAGCTGCGGAAGTGCGGAGGCGCCACAGGAGATGCCGCATGAGGCACCGCAGGAGACGCCACAAGAGGCGCCATAGGAGGCACTGCAGGAGATGCCAAAGGAGGCGCCACAGGAGATGCCACAGGAGGCGCCACAGGAGGCGCCACAGGAGGCGCCACAGGAGACGCCACTGGAGGCGCCGCAAGAGACGCCGCAGGAGGCGCCGCAGGAGACGCCGCAGGAGGCGCCGCAGGAGACGCCGCAGAAGGTGTTCTGGGTTCAGTTTTTTGTTATTGTGGATCTGGTTATCTGGGTGACTTACTGGTACTTGATGATCATTTGATGTATATGGATCCAGTTTGAAAATTTATGAAAAAGTGGTCCTTGAAAAGAAGTAGGGGGTTGTAGCTCCCTTCCAGGAGAGACTGGAAAACGAGAGAGAGTTGTAGCTCTCTGCAGGTTGCAGCCTGCGTACTGGTAAAGGACTGCAGCAGTACAAGACCATTGTAAAAGGAGTTTCTAATTTGAAAGAAGATAGAGACATATTGCAGCAGGTGGTTTTCACCCACATTGGGTTTCCACCTTATATCTGGTGTTCTTTGATGTGACTGTCTGTTTTTCTTGTTCATGCTCATTGTTTTATGGTACTGATATGCAAAAATAATTCAAAGTATAAATAAGGAAGAATTGTTAAAAGGACTAGATAATACTGATTCACCCCCCCTCTCAGTATTATTTTCAACAGTTGTATGGCCTAAAATTGAGTGAGGTTCAATAGTTAGGATCAATAACAGAGTTCGATAAGGATGGGTGAGTGATAAATAAGCAAGAATTGCAATAATAATAGACACATGCAACTCTTAACACAATAAATTAAGAAAGACCTCAAGGATAGGACTAAATGTCAAAGGATAAGGTTTCCTAGGATAAAGTGTTTTCAGAGTAATGTTTTGGTTAAGGTATTTCACCATGAATAGGAAGGAAATGTTCACTTGTGGATAAATACTCTAGTGATAATTAAGTATGCATTAATGGATAAAATATATCCATGTTATCACCTAGTCACTCCCATATGTCATCCTACATAGCATCCCTTGCTAAAAATAGACATATTCTAAATACTAAATGTTAAAAATAATATGACCACCTAAAGGGTAGGAAATGTAGGGTAGGTAAGGTAGGTAATTTTCATCTGCACTAAAACCCCCTTGAACCATAACTATTATGTGCCCAATAAATGAGTCTCAATAATTTATAGCCATGTTAGGTACTTAAATATAAAACAACTATATTAGCCCTAACGATATATAGCCATATTAGGCACTCATGCAACATAAAACTTATGAAAAACACTATTTTTTAGAACATTAAGTAAAGTGGAGAAAATAATGGCAATAAAACTTGCTTCCCCCAAAATATAGAAGAAGAATACTATGTGTTAGAGTCCTACAGTGATAGGATTCATAATTTTTGAATTGGCTGAGATTAAGTCTTCTAATATTTTACATACCTTTATTTCTACAAATATTTATCATATTAAAATTAAAAAATGTAAAGAGGGTATGTCCTAGAACAAATATCAAAGGACAAAAAGGATAAGAAAATATAAAAAAAAATGAAAGATATGAACCCAAAACAAAAACAGATCATGAAAGTGTGCAAGTCCAAGTGCCACTACTCTTTACTTTATTGTTTAGAATAATGGTTGTGTGCATCTTGTCAAACATGACACAACCCATGATAGTCAAATTGTTTAATCTTGACTATTTCAAATCGGGAAATTTTATATTGGAAGGAAAAGAGCACAATACAGTTGTGTATATCAAATTTATTATTGTTGAATGTATCAGGTGAAGCTACAATGAGGGATTTTTCAGTCAGGTTAGGGACTTTGTACCAATATAAGTCTGTGGTGAAAAAATTGTTCCCACAAAAAAATATGTATAACCTAAGGATGAAGGATGGAGACTTGGTGACAAAGAATCTAAATTCATTTAATATTGTGGTAAGAAAGTTGATATTTGTTGATATAAAAAATTTAGATAAAGGTAAGTGCATAAGTTTGTTGTGTTCTCTACCAGATTTGTGGGATAGTCTGGTTATTGCAATAGGTAGCAATACAACTACCTAGAATTTGGATGAAAAAGTCTTATCCTTGTTGTCAGAGGAGATGAGAAAGAAAAATATGGAGAGCTAGAATGGATATTCCTTGCTTGTATGAAGACATTGCCTGCGCAGAAAAAAGGTCCTTCATTGCTAGATCTAAATCTAGAGGGAGATCTAAATCTCTAGGAAAACCTGTAAAAGTATGTTAGAAATGTTGAAAGGAATGGCACTACAAAAATGATTCTAGATCTAAAACTGCTGAGAAATGAAAGGGATATGATGATGCTCCTTTTGTAGAGGTGAAAGCCACTTCAGATGAAGGTGGGGATGTGTACTTGTCTTCTTCTTCAAGTACACATGTAGATCATGAGGAATGGTTGGTTAAATAAGGTGTATCCTTTCACTTCACTCCCCACAGGGAGTGCTTCTGTGAGTATGAAAAATATAATGGCCATGATGTCTTCTTAGGGGATGATAAGGAGGCTAGAATCATTAGACATGGAAAAGTAGTGTTGAAGTTGAGACATGGAAGGGTTAGAACACTTCTTGGTGTTCTACATATTCCTACATTTTCTAGAAATCAGAATTATGTAAGTAAGATGGATGATGCAAGTGTAAAAATAGTGTTCGAGAAGGATACCTACACGATGATTAGGTGAGTACTAGTATTGATGCGAGGACTTCGTATTCGAAATATGTACAAACTTCTTAGTAGCACTATTATTGATGAGTGCAATAGTTTTGTGGTTCTTGAAAGTGGAGCATAAAACCTAATGGCCTCTAAAGGAAAGACCATGTTAAGGCATCAAAGGATTGGATATATTGGAGAGAAGGGCCTTCGAATACTGCATGGTACTGGTATGGTAGAAGGTATGCATAATTTCTATGTGGATATTTATTTCTATGAAAATTGTCTATATGGGAAAACAATTGGGTGAGTTTCCCCACTGGTACTAAGAGCGCGAAAGGGATATTAGAGCTTGTGCATAGTGATGTGTTTGGACCTATGTTAGTTCCATCACTGGATATATGTCCATAGGAATAAATCTGATGTCTTTGACAGATTTTATGATTTTAAAGCTTTAGTGGAAAATCAAATAGAGAAGAAGATGTAGGTGTTGAGGACAGATAATGGTGGAGAGTTTTGCAAGAAGGAATTTGAATAGTTCTGTAATAAGTGTGGTATAGAATGACAAAGGACTACTCCATACAAACGTAAAAAAAATGGAATTTCAGAAAGGATGAATAAGATGTTGATGGAATAGGAAAGAAGCATGCTCAGTGATGCCATGTTTGGACAATACTTTTGGTCAGAGGTAGTGTAGAATACATGTTACCTGGTTAACAAATCACCTTCATCAGCGTTGGAGGATAAGACTCCACATGAGGTATGGACTAGTAAGAAACCCTCTCTTTCACAGATGAGATTATTTTTCTCTAATGCATATCTACATGTTCCAAAGGAGAAAATAACCGATTTGGATAGTAAACTTGAGAAGTGCATCTATTTTAGGTATAAGGATGGTTTAAGAGGTTGTAATTTTTTGAATCTAGAAACAAGGAAGGTTGAGTATAGCCAAGATGTGGTGTTTAGAGAGGTGAAATATGTTATTAAAATGAAATCCTACAGAAGGAACTTGAGAAAATAGAGTTTAGCTAAATGTGGAAGAATCATACTCTACAAAAGAATAAGAATCAGAAGAGGAAGAGCCAAAAACTCTAGCATTGATAAGAACAGTTCCAGAGTGAAGGTAGTTAGAAAGGTACAATCCATCTTATTTTTGTTCAATTTTCACTTTATCTATTACTGATGATGATCCCTGAATTATCCAGGAGGCAGTAGATTGAGAGGATGGAAAATTTTGGAAAGAGCCCATGGTTGATGAAATGGTATCTTTGGACAAAAATGAGGCTTGGAATCTAGTGGAGTTGCCTGCTGGAAGGAAACCCATTGGAAGAAAATGGGTGTTTAAGAAGGAGATGAATGCAGAAAGCAAGGTGGAGAAACAAAAAGCTCGTTTGGTATAAAAACGTTATTCCCACGTACCGAGAATTGATTTGGTAATATTTTTATGATGTTGCCAAGTCAGCTTCTATTAGATTACTTTTAGATAGAGGAGGAATGACATGTTATAGGGTTCACAAAACTCTATAACAGGTCATTCCTCCTCTATCTAAAACTATCCTCACTTGTATGGATTCATTATTAGATTACTTTTATCTATTGTTGCTGCATTTGATTTTCTGGTAGAATAGATGGATGTGAAGAAAACATATCTTCACAGGTATCTAGAAGAAGATGTCTACATGAAACAACTTGAAGTCTTTGCGGTGAAGGGTAAGAAACAACTAGTATGTAGGTTAAAAAGGTATTTTTATGGGTTAAAATAGTCACCAAGGATGTGGTATCAAAAATTTGATACATATATATGGGGACTTGGATTCACTAGAAGCAGGGCAGATCATTATGTGTATTTTAAATTTATTGGTGATTGTTTTATTTATTGGGTATTGTATGTGGATGATACGTTGCTAATTGGAAATGACAAATAAATTATCCAAGATTTGAAGATTCGATATTCCTTGAAATTCGACATGAAGGACCTTGGTGTTGCATAATATATTTGGGAATGGAAATTAAATAAGATTGGGGAAAGAGGAAGTTTTGGTTGAAGTGAAGGAAGTATGTTGAGACAATACTGCAGAGGTTTAATATGTATCATAGTAAACCAATGAAGGCTCATATTCTTGTAGGTTTAAAGTTATCTGCTGAATAGTGTCCCAAGACACAAGAGAGGAAAAGGACATGTCCCATGTTCCATATGCAAGTGCAGTTGATAGCCTAATGTATGAAATGGTGCGTGCTTGAATAGACATTACACATGAAATGGGAGTATTGGGAAGGTTTATGTAAAAACTAGAGAAGAAGCATTGGAAAATAGTGAAATGGGTTTCCAGATATTTGCATGGCACTAGTGATTATGGTTCGTGGTACCAAGTAAGACTAGGATTGGACACAATTTTGGATGCCCATGGCTTTGTTGATACAGACTGGGCTGGACATCTGGATCAAAGAATATCTACAAGTGGGTATGTATTTAAACTATTTGGAGGAGTAGTGAGTTGGATGAGAAAGATAGATTCTATAGTGGTAGTTTCAACTATAGAGGAAAATACATGGCAACCACTAATGCAAGAAAGGAAGCAGTTTGGCTGCAGAGATTATGTTAAAGTATGGGGTTAATACAATGAGCTATAAGGATAAACTATGATTCTTGTCAAAGAAACCTACTTATCATTTAAATCCAAAGCACATTGATGTTCAGTATCACTTTGTGAGGGATATGGTTGATGAGAAAAAGGTGTTTCTAGTAAAGGTGGACAGTTTGAATAATTTTGCAGATGCAATGACAAAGTCTATGAGTAGTGAGAAATTTTCTTGGTGTAGAGAAACAATTGGCATTCCAAGGTTGGACCAATGACTAATATCTCCTATGAGCCCCTATGAGGAAAAGAAAACAACAAGTTGGAGAATGTTGGGTGTGTGTTATATTATTTCCACAACTAATCTCACATGTGGAGGGTCCATAGGAGGGGCGATATTCCCTCATGTTCATTGTATTGGGTGTAGCAGGGGGGTCCTAGAGGGGTTGGTAACCCCACCCATCACGAGATTTACAAGGGGGCAGTAGCCCCCCTGCATGTGGTCTAGGGAAGTGCCCTGGGAACATTTTTTAGACCCAAACATGGTGGGTGAATCTACCCATGGTTTTCTTTATTAGTTTTTTCACATGGTTTTGGCCATGTTGGTTTTCTTCCGAAAGTATTTTGTAGATTTGATCAAGGGAACTATGGTTATGTTCTAATCGAGGGTTAATGGATTAGGGTTTATGAATGCCTGGACATGTATATATATGTATTATAACATTGAAAGGAACATAATTAAAAAATCAATCTTGTCGTCCAAATTTTGTGATCCATGGAAAAATCTATGTTTACTTGTTTTGTGTTCTCACCGTTGTATATTTTTGGTTTTAATAGTTTGTTTGCGGGTAATTATTGTACAAGGTCTAAACCTGCAAAACTGTAATATAATTATTGTATTCTTATTAATTTTAAGATGTAAGGTTCATAACATTTGGTATTAGAGCACATGAACCTAGGGTTTTTTTCTTCAAATTGGTTATCATGTGATTTTAACTATAACTTATTTTATTAGATATTTTAGATTGTGAAAATTTCAAGACATTGAGAAGAAATATTGACTGAAAATATAGTTAAAATTAAGTATTTTAGTTCTCTATTCTAGATGGGATATACTCTATTTAAGTTAGATGTTGTGATAAGTTTTGGAATTTGTTTCCAATGAGCCATCTTAGTATTTTCACTATATTTATTTTCTAGGATGTTTCAAATAGTGAAACTTGATTAAAATTGAGAAGACGTATCAAGGTATGTTAGGTAAAAGTTTCAAAACTATTTTTAAAGAATTTTACATGTGGTAAACTATATAAGTTTTCTCTTCAGAAGAGGCCAGAAATCCAAAAGTTTTGAGAAAGTTACCATAAGTTTAGCTTGGCACATAAAATTATTCTTGGACCTATGGAATTGTAGAGAAAATATATTTTTGTCTTATAGACAAAAATTTTAGTTTCATAAGGGTTCAAATCTTAGTTATATATCGAGAAAAGAATCAACCACTTAAATATTCTCCAAATTAAGCTTCTAAAGGTACATAACTTATAGGTATCATAAATTTTGATTAGAAGAACCATTTTTATTTGGTGACTAAAAGTTGCAATAAAGAGGATTACTGTCATTTTTCATCCAAAGAAAGCTACTACACTAATTAAACCTCCTGATGGCTCATAAACGACACATGAATAAATAGAAGATATATATTATCGAGTAACCATGTTGGAAGATCAATTGTCACAAATTCAAGGATTAGAAAATAACACCAAACCAAAGATGGGGGAAGTAGCTGAGTAAATACAAAATATTCAAGGAAGAAATAGAAAAATCGATGAATTAAAATAAGGAAGAAAAAAATTACAATATTAAAAAAATCTCTTTAAGAGGGAAATGGAGATCCAAGGAAATCATGAAGATGAGGAGTAGTAAAGTGTTGATACTTAATCGCATATTGGGATTATTCTATTACAATTGGAGAGCATAAATATTGAATTGTAGAACCATTATGGTGTTTTTTCATTCCAAGATCCTCATTATCAAGGCTTCACTTCAATACCAAGGAACTACTATATTTTGAAGATACATATGAGGAATTTTGATAGTAAGTATCATATAACATGGATATTCCATATGGAGGAATACTTCTATCTACACCAAGTGGCAACATTGGCAAAGGTAAATAGTGTAGCCATGTTTTTAGAAAAATATCAACATGTATGGTATTAATGGATTTGTGAAAGGAAAAAGAAATCTATTATATATTGGTAAATTTTTACAAAGGAATTTATATCACATTATGGGGATATTATGAGAAATACAATATTTAATAAATTGGTAAAACGTTGACAAAAATGTCTACTTACAAAGAATATTCAATAATTCCAAAAGTTAAGTCTTAGGGTAGAAAAATTTCAGGTGATAATTTGTTAAACCTATTTATGGGAACTTTAAAGGAAATATTTGAAGACAAGGTGCATCTCTTTAAAGGCTAAATCTCTATAAAATTCTTTAAAATCTAGCAAGGAAAGTTGAAAATAAAAATATGCCAACTAGAAAATTTGTTATTAATAACTATAAAGAAAATCATTCTCTCTCTCCTAAACTAACAAGGTTGAACCTTAGAAAATGGATGAAAGAAGAGAAAAGCGATGATGTTTCAATTGTGATAGAGAGTACGGGGAATAGATGCACTAAGATGGATTTTTTCTGCAAAGAAATTCAAGATGAAGAAGTGGAACCATCAAAATATCTAGAACTAGAAGAGGTTGCTCTAGCAATATCTTGTCATGAATTAACTAGCATTAATATTCACAAACTAATCCAAGTGGATATTGGTGGCTTCTCACCTACTCCACTAGGACCCCCAAGACTATTTCCTTTAAGTTTTCTAATTTATAGCAGAATTTACTATTTTTGACAATATTTTGGGTCTGGAACTTTCAGACCATTTTGAGGCCCTGAATGACAGTTTTTTTTTGGAAAATAGGAAAACCAATATTTTGCAATAGGGGTTTATAGTTGAAATTTGTGGTCCTTGGATATATATTTTAAACAAGGTATATTAAGCATCAAACAAAGAACACATGCCAGAGTTATGAACCTAGGAAGTTGATGTTCCAAATAACCCAACAGGACCCACAAACTTTTAGTGCTTCATCTTTTAGGGTTATGATTTTGGATGTTTATGGTTTTCAATTATTTCTTGATCATGAAAAACGATGCAATACTCATTATAACATAGTTTAGAATCGATTTAGTCATCACATTTCTTCTCAAAGATAATTTACGATTGCTCAAGCTAGTTGTTTCTCTTATGTATGTACACAATTTTCAACAGTCATTATTTATGGATCGAAGATATGTTTCAATACATCTATGTGTTTTGGTTTGGATTTGCATATAATTTCATTCCTTCATAAATGTGGATCATAAACCCTCGCGATATAAGGATATAACAAAAATAAAAAGGTAATAGTATTTATTAATTCAATTGGTACCCATAACTTTATCAATTACAAATTCAAAAAGCTTATTAATTGCTTTATATATTCAACTCCAAAATTTTGAGTAATTATTGTAGATCTATGTACTATAAATTATTTAGGGAATTTCTGAAGTATTTAGTTTAATGTGGGGGAATATATATTGGATAATCCTATGATTGAAATCCAAATGGGTGGTGTTGATGTTGTATTAAGGGTCTAATGGTTATAACCATTAGGAATAATGGCCTTTAATTTCAATATATTTTCATCAATTTTTACTTAGAAGGAAAATAAACTGACCTTGGAGTGATCCAAGGGAAACCTAGTAAAGTGATAAGCTCTAATAGCATGAAAAATTTTCTAAAATGGGGACACCAAAGTGTAATTGCACAATTTTTTTCAATAGATTTTTAAACATATATATCCTCTAATACGATGGATCTCTAAAAATTTATCAACAATGGTTCAAAGGTATTTGCAGATATCCCTAAGAGTCTTCCATGTACTCAAGATTATGACCACGTTATTTATTTGAAACCTGGAGATGCACCACCTAACATTAGGCCTTACAATATACATATGCATAGAAGAGTGATATTGAGATGTTTTTTCAAGAAAAGTTAAGGGATGCCATCATTCAATCTATTCAAAGTGATTTATCTTCACCAATGGAAGTTCTTATCAAAAATCATGGTTCATGGTATATGTGTCTAGATTAGAGACAACTCAAAAAAATGAGAATCAAAGATTTATTTCCTATTAGAGTCATTGATAATTCTCTTTCTTTGTTACGTAATGTGAATCATGATATGACTGGGATGCCTAACCTATGCCTTATGTAACCATAAACCAAGGGAATCTAAGCCATCAAAATCACCCAAGGATCGCACATGGTCTCAACCACACCAACCCTTAAAATGGCTCTATTTTTTCCCATGGGATTTCAAACCAGCGACCTTTCCACCATAGAGTGCCTCAACAAAACACCCTTTCACCATATATTATATCCCCCATGGGAAATCATTGATGAATTAAATGGATTAATTTTCTTTACTAATTTGGATCTCAATCTTAGATATCATCAAATCAAAATGATGTAAGAAGACATTCCCAAAAAAACCTTTTGAACACATGAAGGTCACTGTGAGATTTTGGTTATGGAATTTGGAATTATATATTCACCTTCAACATTCCAAATCTTGATGAATTCTGTTTTCAAGCCCAACCTTAGAAATTTTGTGTTTATTTTTTAATTACATACTAATCTACAAAAAAGCTTGGGAAGATCTTGTATAACATGCTGACATGGTATTAACAATATTGAAAAAGAAACAAATATATGTAAATCCTTCCAAGTGTGCCTTTGGGATTCAAGAAATGGAATATTTGTGTTAGGTCCATATATTACTAGTGTAACCCCTTATTGTTATTAGTGCAACCCCCTTATTATATTGGTATGCCCATGTAGTCACCATATTGTTAATATTGTGGTCCATACAATCCCACTATTGCTATTTTTGTGCCCTTACATTATTATTGTTATGTCAGCTCTGATTACATTATGATGCCTTAGATTCCCATATATAGAAAGGAGGTCTTTTCATTTGTATCATCTAAGAATTATTCTTCTATGTAATGTAAAGGAGGTTGTGCCCTCGAAGAGGATGAATTCTAAGGCATTTATATTTCTTTTCTATCTTTTTGTGAGCTAGTTTCATAACATTTTGTATCAGAGCTTTTGATTCTAGGCTTTCGCTGCTCTAAATAGGTCATAGTGGCATTTTCAATATAATGTTTTTCTATGAAGTTTAAGAAGCTAAAAAAAACCCATTTGATCTGAAATCATTCTGAACCTTGGATCCGAATTTTGGATCTTGTCTCGCTATATTTTTGAAGATATGATATGAGGAAATTAGTGCTTTTGCAAGCTCAATAATTCCATCTCAAGCCATCCATCATGGAATTTTTGGTATATTTTGTTGTCTATGAAGGTTTAGACTAAGAAATTAAAACTAGTTTGAGCTAAAATCATGGAGAAGCTCAGGCCCGAACTTTAGATGTTCTTTCGCTATATATTTTGACATACAGTCCAAGACATTTAAGGTTTTTGCAGGCTCCCGAATTACATCTAAAATAGGTGACCAAGGGAAAATCATCGTAAGTTTCTCTCTGAGCATCAAATTGAAATTTCGTAAGAATCTATAGAAAGAGGACAGACTGTACTTTTCTATGTATTGTTCTTAGGTCCGAAGGTCGAAACACTAACATGTGGAACTTTGTATAGGTTCGCTCTACTGAAATAGTATATAAGAAGGTCATCTTGGGATATTGGGCATAACTCTTTCTTGGAGAAGCCACTTTCAATTAGACTAGTGGGATTGCAAAGAGGACACAGAGGGCTACTATAAGCCATAATTTCAAACCTTGAATATCTGGAATTACAAAGTTACAGACTTTCCAAGATCAATCTCCTAAAATAATGAAAAAGGCGATATGAGGAAGTTTGATGGCAAGGTTCCATTAAATTGGATACTACAGATGGAACAATATGTTGATCTACATGATGTACAACAGTTACAAAAGGTACATGTTGCATCTTTATATTTGTAATCGAATCAACTTTTATGGTATAAATGGCTTTTTTCTCATAAACCACTTGTCACTTGGGGAATTTTCATGGAGGAAATGATAGCACATTAGGAGGATACAAAGAGAAACACCTTCTTTAGCCAATTGATAAATCTCAAACAAAAGGGTTCAATGGCAGGACACATTGAAGGCATCCAAAAATTGAATATAAAGGTAAATGACATTCCAAAGAAGAAAAGTATTGATGTCTTCATAGGGACTTTAATCGATAACATTCAACATGAGGTTCGTCATTCATAACCTGATTCATTGGAGAATGCATTCAGGTTGGCAAGAAGAATTGAGAGAAGAATTATGGAAACAATGAATCCTACCACTCACAACTATAAATATGGAAGTATTTTTTCTCCTAGCCTTCCAAAACCCATAAGGTTTACACCAAAACAATGGGAAGAAAAAAGAGAAAAAGGGCTTTGCTACATTGTCATACCTGTTGAGCCTCAAACTTGCACCTTCCTATACACCCTCTCAGCCTTCTTTTTCCACTTACTGCATCCACCCAGTTGTTAAATCATTGCATTATAGTCTAAAAAGAACTTTTTATATGGTTTTCTGACTATGCTTATGACTGTTGTTTGGTTTAGTCTTTTTTGTTCATGTAGCTGCAGAAACTTGTCAGTTTCCGCAACCAGCACAGGTTTCTACATCTAGCACAGGATTCCGCAGCTATTTTGTTAAAAGTTGTGCTACAGGTGTCCTATAAAGAAACGAGCTACATGGGCAAGATCCAGGTGAGGGATACATGGAACGTGTCCCTTCAAATCAGCCAAATCATCCATAGAAGGTCACGTTCAACGAAGGTCAAAGACAAAGCCAACCAAGGAGTTCAGCAATGGCACATCTCTGTTTTGAGCACGTGAACGTTACGTGGCATAGTCCTCAGCTCATGAAGATACCAGAATACTTGGAGATCATTCCCGTAACGTGAATCCAACAGCTACCACTCCGAAGATTTAATAGACATGATGACAGTTACGCTAGATCTCGGCTGAAGGGATCTACGTGTCTTTGGCAACACAGTCAATAGCGTAGGAGTTAGTTAGTTAGTTTCAGCATTTTTCCATTATAAATAACGCGTCGATGAACGCTGTAAAGGAGCTTTTTGGATATGTAAATTCTGAACTGATGTGTTATCACCCCACTGTTTTTATATGTTGTTGTTTTAATATATGAGAAGACTTTTCTGAGTTTATTCGTGTGACTACTCGTTGACTGGCTGAAGTGGCAGAGGGCCCCTGTGCGCTGAATCTTGTAAAGTTTCCATTTGGTTTTATTATATTTTTGTTTTTATAATCATTATCTTGTACATAACACCTTGTTTGATGTTTCTTAACTCACTGTTGTTTATATTTTCACCTCTGTTTTCTTATAGCTGTCAACTGATCAGTGCTTTTCTGCAGGTTTTCTTAAGCAGCCCGAGCAAATTTTCATCTTTTTGATAACTATTGACATATGAGATCATCTTGTCCTTCCTGCTAATTTTCATTTTCTGAAGTTTAATTTCAGCACTGTCTTTTCCAAGTTGTGATTTGCTTACTTATTTTTCTATTATTTAGATATCATACTTCTCACCAGTTTATGGTTTCTTTCTATAGTCAAGTGACTCTATTAGCAAGAAATCAGAATATTACCAACTGTAGTGTGATTTAGTTATCATATTGCTTAAACTTATTCATGATTGCTTCCCACAGGGTAGATTGAGATGAAGGGTAAAGGACCAGAAGAGTTCAAGTAGTGTGACTAGTTTCTTTTATGCAATTTAATTTCTTGCAATTTAGTTATTATATTACTTAAACTTATTCATGGTTTCTTCCCACAAGGTAGATTGAGCTGAAGGGTAAAGGATCTGAAGAGTTTAAGTAGTGTGAATTAGTTTCTTTGCTTTTAGTTTGAGTTTCTTTTAGTTTTTACTTTCTTTTCATTCAGCAGCAAGGATAATGGGCCATTGTCATTAGTTCATTGTTTGATGCATTTACTTCCTCTTAAGAATTGATTTCAGTTTAGTTGTTTTAAAGCTTTCTTTTTGAGCACTTTCAAGTTTGAGAAAATCACTGTACAAACCATCACCATCTATACTCCATACTTCACTTTCATCCTCGCCATCACACATTAGGGAAAGATAAATCAAAAAACAAACTAAAAACTCAAAAATGACAAAAGACTAAGGAAATGGTTATCTAGTACATATAGTACACTTCACTTCGTCAGTTTATGAACCCCGTATTGACATTTTAATTAGCAATTTAGATCACACTAAATTGACCAAACAATACCAAATACACTAAAGGTCATAAGTGTGCTAAGAATAAATTATTTTACATAGATTGTGAAGAGGAGGAAGAAAATAATCAAGAAACATAAAAAGAAGAGGACATACACCAGGAACCAACCCAAGAAAAAGAAGAAATGAATTTGATCATATCTTGTAAAGAATTGGCAAAAATTGCCACTCCTCAAACTCTCAAGATAGAAGGACATATAAAGAAGAAAAGGGTTCAAGAAGTAAAAGATCACATTGATCATCAAGAAATGAATCTGGCCATATATTGTAATGCATTGGCAAGAATTACCACTCCTCAAGCTATTAAGATAGAAGGACATATCAAGAATAGAAAGGTAATACTATTGATTGAATTAGGCAGTACCCATAATTTTATTCATTGTAAGATAACTAAGGAATTGAATTACTTCCCAATTCTAGCACCAAAGTGTCAAGTGGTGGTTTCAAATGGAAAAACCATAAATTGCTCTAGAAAGTGCCATAATATCAAGCTCTCCATGGGAGAATATGTTTTGAATAGTCTAATGCTTTCCATTCCAATGGGTGGTATTGATGTTGTACTAGGAGTCCAATGCCTACAAACTTTGGGGAAGTCAAGAAATATAATTAGCTCTAACGACATGACAAAGCTTCTAAAGGAAGAACAAGGTGGTGCAATTTCACAATTATATTTTTTTTTTGTTACAGAGGAATTGGAAACTAGAGCAGCCTTGCAACTTGCGTAACACGGGGTCGATTCTGACTGCTACTACTATAACCCCTAAGAAGCTGCACCCGCCCCTCTCCATAGCTTACGAGTTAGTCTGGGGGATTTGAACTTGTGACCTTCAGTACAGATCCTACCTTTTTAACGAACTTCACCGCAATTTGATTACCAACTTGCCTACCCCCATGGGGCTAATTTCACAATTATATTCGCTAGAGCTTCCCACATCGAAATAATTTATTTCTCCATATATAAAAAAAGCATTGGATAATGATTCCAAGGTATTTGAGACTCCCAAAGGCCTCCCACCTATTTGTGATCATGATCATGCTATTCAATTTCCAAGAACTGTTCCTCCAAACATCAAGCGTTATAGATATCCCTTTGTACAAAACAGTGAATTTGAACGTATGGTTGCAGAAAACCTAGAGGTTTGTATAATTCAGCCTAGTCAAATTTCTTCCTCTGCTCCAGTGGTCTTGGTACCAAAGAAGGATGGATCATGGTACATGTTTCCAAATTATAGGGATCTCAACAGGCTTACTATTAAAGACAAATTTCCCAAACTTGTCATTGATGAATTATTGGATGAATTATATGGACCAATTTACTTCAGCAAGTTGGACCTTCATGCAGGATATCATCAGATTAGAATGAAGAATAAATACATTTCAAAAACAACATTTAGAACTTATGAGGTTCATTGTGAATTTTTGGTCATGTCATTTTGCCTTACCAATGCACCTTCTACATTCAATGGTTTGATGAATTCTATTTTCAAACCCTTCGAAGGATCATGTTCAACATGTTGATAGAGTTCTCAGACTATTGGACAAGAAACAATTATATGCAAGAACCTCCAAATGTTTCTTTGGAGTACAAGAGGTGGAATACTTGGGTTATATTGCATCTCATAAAGGTGTTAAGTTAGACCCTCAACAACAACAAGTTATCGAACTATTAAAGGATAGCCTCACTTTGGCACAGGATAAAATGAAACAACAGGTGGATCAACATTGCATCGAAAGAAGATTTGATATAGGAAACTTGGATTTTTTACGAATACAACCATACAAAAAAAATGTTCCTCAAGCAAGCTAAGAAGGATAATAAATTATCACCAAAGGACTATGGTCCTTACAAGGCGTTGCAAAAGATTGGTACTATGGCATACAAATTGGAACTTCCTGCATCTTCCTGAGTGCCCGCAATTTTCCATGGTTCATGCTTAAAGAAGTTTATAAGTGACAAGATCCTAGTTCAAACAATATTGTCGGAACTTGACGAGGAAGGAAAAATCATATTGGTACGGAAGAAGTCACACAGACAAGAACTTGACAGCTATGAAATCGAACAATTTCAGAGTATCTCATCAAGTGGAATAACTTACCCACTCAAGATTCCACATGGGAGGACAAGAATTTTATACAGAAGCATCAACAATTACTCAAGCATTGAGGACAACAATTTTTGAAGGAGAGGGCCATGTTAGGTCATTATACTACTAGTGTAACCCCTTATTGTTAATAGTATGACCCCCTTATTATATTGTTGTGCCCATGTAGTCCCCATATTGTTATTATTGTGCCCCATAGAAGCCCACTATTGTTATTTTTGTTCCCTAATATTATTATTGTTATGTTGGTTCTAAGTAAGTTATGACTCCTTAGACTCCTATATATAGAAAGGAGGTATTTTCATTTGTATCATCCAAGACTTTTTCATTTGTGTAATTTAAAGGAGTTTGCCCCCTCGACAAGGCTAAATTCTAAGGAATTTATATTTCTTTTGTATCTTTTTGTGCACTGGTTTCATAACAATTTGGGTCACATTATATCACATGAGGGTGTCAAAATGGATCCTAACAAAATAAAATCTATGAGGGAATGACCAATCCAATTACCTTGAAGAAATTCAAAGGATTCTCAAGATTAATAAGATATTAGTGTAAGTTTGTGAAGAATTATGGTTAAATAGAAACTTATCTAACAAAATTATTGATGAAGGAAGCATTTTCTCAGACTAAAGAAACAACCAAATATTTTGAAAAAAATTAAATAGGCTATGAAAAACTCTCTTCCTTAGAACACCTGACTTAACAAAAACCATCATTGTTGAGTTTGATGCTTGCTACCATGGAATTGGTGTATTTTTTGTATAAGAACGAAGGCCCCTTTCCTTTGAAAGTAATTAACTTAAAGGAAATAAATTACTTATAATGACCTATAAAGAAGAACTATTAGCCATCCTTTAAGAAGTGAAGTGATGACATCTATACCTAAGAGGAGGACACTTCAAAGTAAAAGAAAGGAACAATAAATTTTAGTAATTCTTGGAAAAAGAAATATACTCATAAGAGAAACAAAATGGTTACAAATATTTTGGGTTATCCCTTTAAAATTATTTACCAAAATGGAAATAAAAATATTGTGGTCGATGAACTCTCAAGGAAAGAGGAATACACAAAGGGTTTACTATGTGCCAATATAACTAGGTGCAAGAAGCAAGGATAGAATGGAAGCAGTGTGAGAATGTACGAAATATGATTCAACAACTCAAGGAGGAGTGATATAGTAAAAAGAAATATGTGGAAGAATGATTTATTGTGGTATCAAGATCAGTTATACTTATTCAATAAGTTCCAACTTAGACAGAAGGAGGACATTCAAGGTTCTTGAAAACATACCATATGGTCAAGAAAGATATCCTTGGAATGGTATTAAAGAGTATGAACAAAATTTTGTGGTTGAATGTGTGGTTGCCAACAAAATAAGGGAGATTCAATTGAGAACCAAGGCTCCTTCAACTATTATCCATACCAAGAAAATATTTGTAAGATGTTACAATTAATTTTGTTATGGGTTTTCCAAAATCATAAGGAAATAGTGTCATTATAGTAGTGATAGATTGAATGAAAAAGTATGCCTATTTTTCGATCTTTCTCATCCTTCTAAAACAAGTACAATGGTAGAAGCATTCATGGGAATAATCTAAAAGATACATGGAATACAAAATATTATTGTAAGTGATAGAGATCCAAATTTCATTACAATTTTTTGGAATAAATCTTTTTTCTTGTTTGGTTACTCCATTGGCTAACAACTCATGCTATCATGCTTAATTCTATGGGAAAATTAATATTGTGAATAAACATTTAGAAGGATATCTATGTTGCTTTGCATCTGATAAATATACACAATTAAAGAATGGTGGTACAACGCATCATTCCATACTTCATAACGAATTCCAACATTTATGGAAATTTATGGCCCCATAGACTCCTTTATATACCAAGGAGGTGTTATCATTTGTGTCATCCCAAAATTATTTATTTATGTAATGTAAAGGAGGTCCCCCCTCGAACAGGCCAATCCTTAAGTTGTTGTTCTATCTTTTCTTCTATTTTGTGAGTTGGTTGCATAAAATTTGGTATAAAAGTTTTGAATTGTAGGGTTTTACTTCTTCAAACAGTTCAACTTTGATTTTTTATTATTATTTTTTTCTAGAAGATTTGAGAAGATGAAATTGCAACCATGTGGATCATAAATATTAGTAAACTTCGAATACAAATTTTAGATCTTGATTCACTATATTTTCGTAGATATGATTGATGAGGTTGATCAATGGGTAAATTATATGGACCTTAATACAACTCTCCAGCTTACTAAAATAAAATTTTCTCATAATTCTTTACATGTTTGTTATATTTTTCTTAATGCAAAGGGTAAAGATGAGATGTCATGTCTAGTGGTCTAATGTACATTGATTGTAGGGTTTGGAGAAAATTTTGGGTAATTAAAGTGCAAGAACTCGAAGGAGACAAGAAAGAGGGATTTTAGGAGATGGGATCTCCCTCCTTAACTTTTCACTCAATCGAATATTCCTCCATTGAATCTCATCAACTCGAAGTTGCAGGAAGCCAAGCCTCCATAAATTTAAGGAACTTGTTGGTAACTTCAGTTGTATAAATAAGAAGGCGTAAAGCCCCATTAGGATTCAAATTTTTGTTCATTGTAGCCAAGAAGAATTCTCAAGTTGAAACTTTGTGATTGATCACTCTTGTGTATTTTTTATATTTTAATGAAAATGAGAAGCATGCTCTTGATCTAACACTGAGTTGACTCAGAGGGTTGAAACTCTTGGGTTAGGTCCCAACCCTAGCAACAGAGGTTCCTCTTCTTGTATATGTATGCTTAGATTACATTCATAGTTAGTTGTTGAAGTGCTTTTGGTGTTGTTAATTTTGTGATAGTGGTTTCCACCTCATCTCTCTCTTTTGGGATCATGACTTAAGGGACACTTTCATACGATAAAAAAACAAAGTTCTTACTTTGTTGCATAAACTAGGGTTTCTTGCTAAGTAGGTCATTACCTTTAAGTTTCTTAAGATAAGTTGCAATTGTCATTTTTGATGTCTTAGGTCTTGTATTGATTTCAATGCACCTCCATTCATGCACTTAGCCATTATATGGTAATAGTTATATTTTCTTCCATTTAATAAACATTTTCCATGTATAGTTTAATTTTTGTATAGATGCAGACAAGAATCTGTGTTTTTGCATGAGCTTCTACACTGTACAGAGACCTCATATGTTGGAATTATGATGCGTGTGTTGTACTTTAAGGCAACCCACAAGTAGCAGAATGACTCACTTTTATATGGTAACTAAATGAATCTATAGTAGAGATATCATATGTGACAGAATGCATGACAGTGGTGACAATATGTAGGGAAATTCAACTGAATCAGTTCAGAAGTAATGTACAATGGAAGCTCTCTCAGATGACAGTTCAAAGTATAGTAGGTTAACAACAAAGAATTAAAGATCAGACTACAAAGAATGAAGAAAGAGATGTATGTGCAATTTCACCTTGACCAAGTTGCGTATACACGCAGGATCACTGACCACAAGTAGCGTACATGTACACACTCACTTTCATAGAATGAAAATCACGTATACCTTGGAAAAATAAGTTTTTGGTCCGAGGTATTTGGTCCATGGTATTTTGATCCATGATATTGTTCCAAGGTATTTGGTCCGAGGTATTGACCCTAGGTATTTGGTCCAAGGTATTGGTCCTAAGTGGTTTTGGTTGATGGTATTGAGAAAGTTCTAAAACTATAAAAGGAGGAGAAGGTCATTAGGCCAAGAGTGCAAGTATTGAATATTTGGAGAAGTGTGAGATTGAGTATGTAGGTTATTGGCTTATGGTGCTTTGTTTGATCTGAACCAAGGATGAACCTTAGCGGTTGATGGAGGATAAGATATAATGATGGATCGAGATTGTAAGACTAGAAATGAATTTTCTTTATATGGTATGTTCATTTTTACTCTAGATCTGAATACTGACGCCTGTGTTGTTCTGTAAGTGTTCTGATCTAGGTATGACTGAAGTCTGGAATAACTGCAAAATTATGAATTAAGATTTATAGACATATACATTGGTTGGCTTTGATAAAATCACATATACACACCAGTTCAACACATCTAAGTAGCGTATACATTATGTAATATGATATTTGAAGTTACAGGTGGATCTGACTGTTGATACAAAATTCTAGGTTCTGCTTTGTGTTCTAGTGATTAAAGTTTCATGTCAGTATATTGAGTCTTTAGATATATTGATTGTGATCTTCTTCAGTGATGATGGGATTTTAGTGATTTAGTTATGGGTGATTCAAAGATTTATGATTGATTTTCAATGATTGGTTAATCCATATGTATTTGATGGTTGTGGTGTAGTGGTGATTGATTTTGAGCTTCAAAGTTGATAATGGGTCGAGTACGAAAATTAGATGAAACGAGGCCTTCATGTGTATTGTTGTGTACCAAGAGCATCTAGTCTAAAAATTTATGAAACGTGGTCCCTGGAGGAAGAGAGAAGGTGGTATCCTTCTGTAGGTCAGTACCTATGTACTAGTAAACATATCGGCTAGTACAAGAGCTAGGGGGTTTTAGCTCCCTTCGAGTAGAAGTTGGACAACGAGAGAAGGTAGTAACCGTTTGCAGGTATAATCCTGCGTACTCGTATGAGTCTGCACCAGTACAATGTTGTAAATAGATTTTCTTATTATTAAAAGAAGATAGAGAGGACAACAACAGGTGGTTTTCACCCACATTCGGTTTCCACCTTAAATCTTGGTGTTCATGTGTGTTGCTTATGTGTGATGCTTCATTCTATTATTAACTGCACATGGCTACTGTTTAATGTTTAATAAAGCACTGATGCATAGATTAGATATCAACATATGATGAATTAACTTCATCATTAGTTTGGCAGATATACACTTGTTTCCTTAAACACAATTACATGCACATGTGGGTTACGTTCATTAAAGTAGCACATATAAATTGAATATGAAAAGAAAAATATTATTGACCTGAATAATATTGATTAACCCCCCCCCCCTCTCAGTATTATTTTCAACAATTGAAATCAGAGCCAGTCCTTTTGTAGAAGCTTGATGGCTTGAAGAAGATCAGTAGAAGAATGGGAAAGAAGCTAAAGACGAAAGAATCTCAGAAGAAGAAGATATCTCAAAGGAACTATGACAATAGGAGAGTTGATTGGGTACTATGTAGAAGCAAATCTTCAGATCTAGAATCACTTTAGAATCAAGATGAACAAACAAAAGAACTATCAGGTATGAATTTGTTATCCTCTGGTGATACATTTCTTTGTCTATTTGAAGATGATGAAAGTGATAGTGAAACAACTAAATTTTCTCTTATGAGTGAGAGAGAAAGATATCAAATAGAGGCAGAATTCAAAAGGCTCACAGACATAATTAGAGATCAACAAGATCTATTGGACAAAAAGGAATGTGCCTCAAAGAAGAAGCTACCAAGCTAAAATCTCAACTAGAGGAAGGAAACAAGGAAAAGGAAGATCAATGTCAAAAGTTGCAGGGTGAAGTGACATCAGTAAGAAATGAAGTAAATAAAATGAGCACAACAATCAAGAAACTCAAAGATAGATCTAGTTACTATGAAAGTCTTGAAGCTAAGATCCTCTCTCTAAAGGAAGATCTTGAAAAATCAAATAAGTAGAATGAAGAACTACTCCAAGCTCTTGAAAGACAAGAAAATGAAGTTCTTGAATTAAGGCAACAAGTGGAAGAAGGAAGAAAAGCTGAAGAAATCATGAAGAAGGAGTATCTTGAAAAGGAAGAGCAATATTAGGTTGAGGTAAATATCCTAAAAGGTAAATTAGAAGAAAAGGATAAGTTTTTATGATTTCAAGGTAGTACTAAGATTTTGGATGATATTCTTAGTAGTCAAAGGTCTCCTGCCATTAGATCTGGTCTTGGATTTCATGAATCTATTGAAGGTGAATCTAGCTGACAGGCGAAGGCAAGGAACTCTAATGCAAAATTTGAAATGCTCAACAAGGAGATTAGAGGTCAACCCCATCAGCAACCAAGGAAATAAATTCTTCAAAGAAAATCTTTTGCTCCTAACTCTGGAAGTGATAGTCGATTATTTCCTCAAATGAATAATGTTGAATGTTTTATATGTCATAATCTTAGACATGTTGCAGCGAGATGCGGAAGTAGAATGGTCCAAGACTGTCACACAAAAAGATCATCAGCTTCCAGGTACTTTAAGGGATATTTTTTTTCTTGCAATATGTTTGGTCACAAAGCCATTGGCTACTATAGAAGAAATATGAAACATGTAAGATGTTATGCATGTAACAAGTTTGGACATAAAGCAAAGGAATGCAGGAGAAAATATCATCACACTCGAAGATGTGGAAGAAGAAGGAAATACAATCAGAAAACTGTGGCATGGCATAGTGTACAGACATAACAGACTCAGGGGAAGCCGAAAGCATGAAAATTCAATTTTCTAAATCCATATGCAAGTTTCATGTAGACAAGTCACAAATATACATGATTTCGAAGCTGCACAGTCGAATATATGTAGTTTGAGAAAAATGTTGTGGGACAACCTGAGAAAAACTGATGTGATATGCTTGAGACAATTATTAGTTATTTTTTCTATCATAGATGGCTACAGGCTATGGATGTTATTTAGAAGTATTTTAACTCTCACAAGTTGTTGATAACTCGATGTATATCTAATTAATGATGATGCCTTGATGCTTCTATATGTAATGATCAAATATAACAGTGAACAGGTGGAATAGGTTTAGGGGGAGAACATGCCATGTTTCTAAAAAAGCACTATTGGCATTATATTTAGAAGTATTTGTTACCTAATCAATGATAATGATGCTTATGTGGCTAAAGTGTTTAATTGATACATCTTTCCCTGGAACCACAATACCAAGAAGGAAGTTCTGGGTCTAAATTTAAACTCTCTTTGTGTTTTTTTTCATTTTAGTTTGGTCCGGCCAAGGCAATCGTTCACAAGAAGAGCGCATCAAAAGCGCATGGCACGTACACCAAGGGCCAACATTATGGATAATCATAAACTTTGTTAGATGACGTATATGAAATCTAGTTGCCCAATTTATGCTGAGAATGAGGCAACATTCATGGAGAATTGGAGTGCATAGGATTTTTTGTTCACCAAGAAATGAGGCGACATTGATGGAGATTTGGAGTGGAAAGCATTTTTTGTTCACGCAGAGGACCCAAGAATCTTGCAAGTGTTTTGGAGTGCATAGGATTTTTTGTTCACCAGAAAATGAGGCGACATTGATGGAGATTTGGAGTGCAAAGGATTTTTTGTTGACGCAGAAGACCCAAGAAACTTGCAAGCTTCGTTATGAAGTGTGTGAATCACAGAGAAAAAATAAAATGATGATGTCCATGCGATTTCAAAAAAAATAATGATGTCCATGTGATTCCAAGAAAAATGATGATGTTGATGTGATGTCATTGTACTCAACATCTGTATGGATAGCTATTATCTCTATGGCTATCCATCCATTATCCTAGTAATTTAATGGAAGGATGGGATAATCCATAACTCAGTAAAAAATGCTTTCAAAAATTAAAAGAAAAAAATATTGGTGTCGTTTGACATAGGAAGCCTTAGTTTGATATTGGCTAAAAAAATTACAGGAAAGAAAACTAAAATGAAATGACTAGGGTTTGCCTTGAAGGTAGAGTTTAGGGGAAATGCACCTATAATTGAATCCCTATTAGCTATCGATAAGGGTAATTGATTATGCCTTACCAGCTCAACTCAGCTTGCTCTTCAGTTGTAGGTTCCAATCCATAAAATAATCTAATAGATCCCTAGAATAATTTTTAAAGAAATGAAAGGAAGGCATGAGATTTGAAATAAAACATTGCAATTGCAGAAATGAACTAAAAATAAATGATGGTGTCTATGAGAGTAGACAAAAGCAAAATGCAACAGAAAGAAGGCATTAACGTCCGAGAACAATGACTGTTTAGCAATTCGGTCACCATTCCGCTCAAGTTGGGAATTTGTTTGCCTCATCGCCTCTCACATAATATAACATGACCCATGACCGACTTGACTCACACAGACTCACTCATACATACAGACTCAAGCATACCCATAGGCACAGACTTAGCACACAAACATATCAGACCTCACAAACATATCGGTCCACATAGAAATATCGAAGAAGACCAATTGACAGATTTCTGCAGTCTTCTATATATCATTTCTTTCAACGTATATCTATCTATCTGTCCTTTCTTTAACAAAGGTTTCAAAGAAAAGTCTCCAGTTGTTTCAAAGTTTTCAACGGATATATGTCTCCTTTCTTGAACAACCATTTGACAGAGAAATCCGTGCTGAGAGGGCAATTCGTCCGGTCATCTTCGGCCATAGTCTCATCCTTTTTAACTTTTTCGAGAACAATTCCGTTATGTTGTGTGGCATGTTGGTTTGTCGTTGTGATAGTGATGGATAACCATACGGTAGTGATGGATAACGACATTGCATTGTTGTTGTGATAGTGATGGATAACCATAATGTAGTGATGGATAACCGTGTGATAGCATTGTAATACATGATAGTTATGGATATAACCATGTGACATCTTTTTAAAATGGAAAAAAGTAAAATGTTACCTAAATTTAGAAACTGGAATATTAAATTCATTCTTGAAAATCCCAAAAACAAAACCAAAAAAGCTGCGATGGTGAAATCCGCTTGCAAGAAACGGTCCAAATTACTTCACTAGCTCTTATGGTTTAGGGTCTATAACACTTTAGTAACTTCTTTTAATAAACACTTAAATAAAAGTTACAAAATTCTTCTTAAACTATTTGATTTTTCTCAAATACCAAATTTGGACCACCATCTCTACCTTATGTCTTGTGGTGTCTTGTCTATTCTTGTTAGTCACGCCAACGTAAGATCCCTATTGTCACATATCGTTAGTTTCTTGCAAGTCCCTTATCATTCTATCGCCTACATATGCTATATAATCTCTACACACTTCTACATTACACAATGTTGGTTTCCACATATATCCATGGAAATATCTTGAAGCAAGTTCACTTTCGCATTCGATCATATTCAAACTGATCTTTGATGTCTAGGTTCACCCAATATTGAACCAATGTGAAGGTATACAAACTTGAAAGAGAAAGGAAATGGATAAAAAAGGAAAAAAAATCTCACGCTAAATCTAGATTCCTTATATCCAATACCTAAATAAATCCTCCATCATGATCTTGGTGTATGAAAATTAGAATGAATAGTGCAAAGATGTAAGGGTGTACTCTAATAGATGTTTAGGCCCCTTTCTTGTAATATTTCATTGTAACTTTTTCCCTAAATGGACTAGGTGTTAAGTCTATTTATGCATTCAAAAATGCATTTTAAACAAGAGGAAAACATAATCTCACCCGAAAGTTTATTATTGAATTTTAGTAAAATAGGCCAAAGTTCTTATGCTTTGGTAGATTTAAGTACCTATCTTTTGTGGGATGGGAGTAAATCCCCTTGTCAATTATTATATGGGCACACTAATTACTCATAATTTTAAGGAAGTGACATCATGATAGGTGCCTCCACCATTTTTTATTTATCGAATTTTCCTTCATGTGTTATCTTAGGTTGTGAAAAAAATCTACCAACAGCTTATGTGTCCCTAAGACATTAAAAAAGGGAGGTGAATTGAAATTGTGCTATAAAATCCATGAATATTTGAATTGTTATTTTTGAATTCCAATTTGGGAGCAAAGTGTAAGAAGATATATCAAATAATCATGAACACTCTCCAACAACTAGTATACGATGCAATATTTTAATAGTTATACAAATATGACTCGTTTTGGGTATTCAAAGGAAGTTAAAGGGAAACAATTATTTTTCTTGAAATTTAGGAAGAATGATTTGTCATTCATAGAATTTCATATGTCAAATTTTGCAATTAGACAATTTGTTTATAATAGGGGTATTATTGGAAGCTAGATTTACTTTTACAATAAAAACAATACCTTCACCAAGTCAAATTTACATTCTTTCTGGAAATTTTTTGACCAATACGAAACCAAAGATCTTCGATTTCATAGATGATCAGCTCATCACAATTTTTCTCAAAAATGAAAGTGTCCAAAAATTCTTAAATGTAGCATCAAGTTGAAGTGTTCGTTGTTCTCAATCCAATGATATTTGTTTTACCTCAATCTGACACCATATGCTGAAGTTATCATGTGCTCGTTCTTTGGCCCAACAATTAAAATTCCAGTAGGTCCATTGACTGATCAGTTGACTAGGTTGATCATATAGTAAGTGAGCAGACTGACTGTGTAAGGTATGAGCTAATGATAGCTTGATAAGTGTCATCCTCTAGTTCATTTATTCTTGGCACATTTGATTGGTCCGTGCTAGTTGTATGTGGACCAATAACTGGGTGTTGTGTGGTCGAGTCATGGGCTGCCACATGGCGCCCTAGGGTGAATTAAATTTTTGGTATGGGTCTGACCAAGGTCTAAGGGATTTGAACCCTCGACCTCCCACTCCATAATGGAGCACTTCACCAACATGCCACATGGTAGTTCTTAACATAGCATCGATTTAACTATTATATAATTCTTAAATTTAAAGCTTTAGGAGGGAGGGGTTGGGCTACCAGCCCAGACCCCTGGTCATATTTGGTTCCATATGCCTATGACACAATGGTGGAGATGGGCGTGGGATGTTTAGACTGACCTTGGTCACGACACTAATCACATGACCTTGACATTCAACAGAAGGTGCAAAGGTGGAGGAGCGCTCGGTAATAGCCCGAGGTCTTGTGTATATGCTCCACCAAGAGACCGTTTTGAATGCACGTGCAGAGGCGCTAAGGCAAGGGGGCAAAACCCACATCCCATCGATCATGCACGTGATCTTGGAATCAACATTTAAGGGCCTAGTGGGAAGGGCATGCAGTTAACCTCACCTTGAGACTCGTGGCACCCACATGACCACATGACCACGTAGGTGTTCGCTGAGGTTGAAGATTGGATTGTTGATGTTGGCCATAAAACGAGTGTTCGTGTGAGAATTTAATGGTAAATGGGGACTCCTCCTAATCCTTGGTGCACTCCTAGGAGAAATAAGCATCCCATCCAAATAAAGCTTATTGATCCTAGGAAATATGCATGCATTCCTATCTTCCTATGTATATTTACTTTTCATTGATGTTTTCTTGTCTTAGCTCCATGTCTTAGCTTTGTGTCTTTTCATATTTTGAAACATTTGAGGTTACTTGTTTGGTTGGGCTTCCCTAGTTGCAGTCCAACACACTTCTTGTGCTACGAGTGTAAATTTATAAATCTAAACAATATAAAATTTACTTCTCAAGAAAAGAAAACAGGGAAATGTTTTAATATTAAAAATTTGAAGTCAATTACTAACTTTAGAATCATAATTTAAATTAATATAATATAATATATATATATATATATATAATATATATATATATATATATATATATATATATATATATATGAGCTTATATATATATATATATATGAATATGAGTTTTTTTTTAAATATTAATATTTGTAACATTAAATAGGATATTCATTTACTTGAGAAAAAAATATAACCTTCACAAAAACCATTTGAAATGCATTTATAATTAGTTATTTATTATTAAATTATAATTAAAAAAAAAATTACAATAATGGAAAACTATTTCTAAAAATTTAAATGAAACTTTTAAAAGAAATAAAATATTGCAAGCCTGGTGTTTAGGGTTTTAAGTCTAGTGTTTATGAATTATAACACTTTAGTAAATGATTTTAATATTTACATCAAGTTACTTTTCCTTCTTATGCATTGATTCTCTAATAGAGAAATAGCTATCCATTTACTTCACTTCAAATAAACCGACATGTTTAGGATTTTGTGGTTCATCACCATCTATAGGTTTTTAAACTCCTTGGTGTGTAACTATTATAGTAACTATTGTGTTTCATTCTCCTCCTCCTCCTGCTCTAGCACCTCCATATCCCACACCGCCTCATACACTACCAACTCCTCCTTGACCACCTCCTCCTCCTACTTCTTTCTCCTCATCCACCTGTAGCTCTTCATCCACCACCTCCTCTTCCCCCACCTCCACCCTCACCTCTGCCTCCACTTGATCCACTGACTCCAGCTCCTCCACCACTAACTTGACAACCACCTCATCCTTTTCCTCCACCTCCTCTACCTCCACCTAAACCTCCACCTCCACCTCCTCTACCTCATCCTCTACATCTACCTCCACATCCACCACCACCTCCACCACTTCCACCTTCACCTCCTCCACCACCACCTCCTCTTCCTCCTCC
>APFE031586425.1:170157-205768 GCA_000404065.3 Pinus taeda | reverse complement strand
ATATATATATATTCGTGTTTCCCCGTTTCCAAAATTTGGGGAGGTCGCGTTTCGTATCGCTTACCGTTTCCCTGTTTCGTGCAACTTAGGGATAATCTTTGTTCTAAAAAGTATTCAAGGCTATGATGATCCGTTTTTACCTTGAAGTGTCATTACATTAGATAGGGTCGCCATTTCTTAAGTGCATGTAGTATTGCCAACATTTCCTTCTCATAAATAGCTTTGTGTAAAAACTTTCCCCTAATTGGACGAACTTCAAAAGCAATAGGTCTTTCATCTTGCATTAAAACAGCACTAATTCCATTTCCTGAAGCATCACATTCCATAATAAAGGTTTTTGTGAAGTCCGGTGTAGCTAAGACCGGTGCTTGGCACATTGCCTCTTTAAGATGTTCGAAGGCCTTTGTAGCTTCTAGAGTCTATGAAAATGCATCTTTCTTCAATAATGTTGTTAGAGGTGCTGCTATTTTCCCATAATTTTTAACAAACTTGCGATAATACCCTGTCAATCCGAGAAATCCTCGCAGATGCTTTATGGATGTGGGCATTTTCCATTCCTTAATGGCTTTAATTTTGCTAAGGTCTACCTCAACTCCTTCATGAGATACAATGTGACCCAGATATTCCACCTCTTGTACTCCAAAGAAACAATTGGATGTTTTTGCATATAATTGTTTCTCCCCTGTCAACATGTTCAACATGATCCTTCCAAGACTTGCTGTAGATTAGTATATCATCAAAAAATACTAACACAAATTTTCTAAGAGTTTGAAAATGGAATTCATCAAACCTTGAAATGTAGAAGGTGCATTGTTAAGGCCAAAAGGCATGACCAAAAATTCATAATGACCCTCATGACTTCTAAATGCTGTTTTCGAATGTCTTCAGTCTTCATTCTGATTTGATTATATCCTGAACGAAGATCCAACTTGGTGAAGTAAATTGATCCATGCAATTCATCAATGACAGGAATGGAAAACTTATCTTTAATGGTGAGCTTGTTGAGCTCCCTATAATCTAGACACATGTGCCATGATCCATCCTTCTTGTGCACCAATACTACTGGAGCAGAGAAAGAACTTTGACTAAGTTGAATTATACTAGCCTCTAACATTTCTGCAACTATACGTTCAATTTCACTCTTTTTGGCATAGGGATATCTGTACGGCCTAATGTTCGGAGGAACACTTCCTGGAATCAAATGAATAGCATGATCATGATCATGAATAGGTGGAATGCCTTTGGGAGTCTCAAATACCTTGGAATGATTGTCGAAGACTTTTTGGAGATCTGGACAAATAGATGATTTCAATGTGGGAACCTCTAGTGAAAATAATTGTGCAATTATGCCCCGTTGTTCCTTCTTTAGAAGCTTTGTCATACCATTAGAGCTGGTTATATTTCCTGGTTTCACTGCAATACCCCCTAATTCAATTTCCTTTCCTTCTGCACAAAATTTCATGAAAAGTTCATGAAGATTGAAAGCTATTGTACCCAAGGATTGTAGCCATTGGACTCCTAGTACAACATCAGCACCACCCATTGGAATGGAAAGCATTGGGTTGTTCAATACATATTCTCACATGGATAGCTTGATATTGTGGCACTTTCTAGAGCAATTTATGGTTCCTCCACTTGCAACCATCACTTGACACTCTGATGCTAGATATAGGAAGAAATTCAATTCCTTGGCTATCTTACAATGAATAAAATTATGGGTACTTCCTGAATCAATCAACACTATTACCTTTTTCTTCTTGATATGTCCTTCTATCTTGGTAGTTTGAGGAGTGGTAATTCTAGCCAATGCATTACAAGATAGGGTTTGTTCCTGGAGTATATCCTCTTCTTTTGACATTTCTTGTTCCTTTTCTATCTCCTCTTCACAATCTATGTAGAATAATTTCTTCTCAACACACTTATGACCTTTAGTGTATTTGTTATCACAACTGTAACAAATCCCTTTTGCTCTTTTTTCTTCCAATTGTTGTGTCAATCTTGTAGGTTGTGGAAGGCTAGGGGCAAAAACACTTCCATCTTTATAGTTGTAAGTGGTAGGCTTCCTTGTTGCCATAATTTTGCTTTCCATTTTTTTTTGCTAACCTGAATGCCTTCTCCAATGAATCAGGTTCCCAAAAGCGAACCTCATGTTGGATATTATCCTTTAAAGTCCCTATGAAGACATCCATCCTATGCTCCTTTGGAATATCTTTTACCCTTATGTTAAATTTTTGGAAGTCCTCAATGTGATCCATTATTGAACCCTTTTGTTTGAGATTTATCAATTGGCTAGAAAGGTGATGCTTTTTGTATCCTCATAATGTGTTGTCATTTCTTCCCTAAAATTTGCCCAAGTGACAATTTGTTTACGAGAGCAAAGCCATTAATACCATACAAACTGATTTGGTTCCAAATATAAAGTTGCAATACGTACCTTTTGTGTGTTTTGCACATTATGGAGATCCAAAAATTGCTCCATCTGTAGTATCCATGTTCTAGGATCCTTGCCATCAAACTTCCTCATATCGATTTTTGGAACATGGTGGGTCTTCAATCCAACATTAGAGTCTATGAAATCATGATTAACATTTCTTTTGTTCTCATCATGAGTTTTCTTTACTACCCTTTCACTACTAGTAACCATTTCTTGTAGCAACTTATTCAAATTTATCTTCATTTCTTCCATCTTAGCATCCATGCCATTCATATTAGCTTCCACGCCATTCATATTAGCTTCCACGACATCCATCTTAACTTGCACACCATTCATATTAGCTTCCAAGCTATTCATTTTGGCTTCAATTACCTTTTGTGAGAGTGAAATTTGTTGTACTTGGTCTTGTAATTTTGATATATCATGTTGCATTTCTTCCTCTTCTTCATGAGTCATGCTACAACTTTTGGGTTGCTTACTAGGTGTTTCCATTTTCTTTCTTTGGGGCATCAATCAATGCTAATAATTTTTCACTATTCCCTTTGAATTCCTTCAAACTAATTTTTCAAACCAATCTTATGCAAATTAACAAAAAACTACACACTTTTTTTTTCACTTTGTAAGAGCTTGATATTGAGTTTGTTGTATCTCTGTAGCTGCGAATCTAAAATATCTCAAATCACGTCCTGCAATAGCCCTTTGAGTGCTCTTTCTAACCCCATAAGTTTGATCAAGATTGGATTCTCCAAGAAAGAGTTATGCCAAATCTCCCACGGTGACCTGATTATAGACTAGTTCAATAGAGCGAACTTGTAAGAAGTGCCACGTGTCACTATTTTGACCTTAGTATCTGAAAATGATATATAGAAAACTAAAGGTCGTCCTCTTTCTGAAACTTCTTACGAAATTTCAGTCTGATGCTCAAAACAAAAGTTATGACGATTTTCCCCAGGTCACTTGTTTGGAATGTAATTCGGGAGTTTGCAAAAACCCTAACTTCCTCAGATCATATCTATGAAAATATAGCGAGACAAACACTGAAATTCAGACCCCGAAGTTCAAAATGATTTCAGATCAAATGGGTTTTTTTTAGCTTTTAAAATGTCGCGAAAAAAAAAAAAAAAAATAATATATATATATATATATATATAATATAATATATTATATATATAATAATAATAATAATAATAATAATAATATATAATATAATAAATAAATAAATTTTTATAGTGAAAATTCCACGATGACCTGTTTGGAGCAGTGAAACCTTAGAATCCAAAGCTCTGATACCAAATGTTATGAAACCAGCTCACAAAAAGATAGAAAAGATAGATAAATGCCTTCAAAATAAGCCTCTTCGAGGGGGAAACCTCCTTTACATTACACAAATGAACAATTCTTTGATGATACAAATGACAATACCTCCTTTATATATATAGGAGTGTAAAGGGTCATAATATAATTAGAGCTGACATAACAATAATAATGTAAGGGCACAATAATAACAATAGTGGGCTTCTATGGGCACAACAATATAATAAGGGGGTTATACTAATAACAATAAGGGGTTACACTAGTAGTATAGGGACCTAATAATATCATATTATTTGAAAGAGACTTCCATGTAATTGCACATAAGTACTTTCCCATGAATTGTGTGAAGAGGAAGGTAGTCAGGGCATTTATTATTAATGTCTAAAGAAGGTCATGCAACATGTTCTATTTAAATCCCAAGTCATATTCAAAATAGTCTAAAATTCGTTCTTTGCAGGATTGCCCGAATTTCAAAACTATTAACTTCTCTCAACCAACCCAAATAGAGGTGGAACTTGTAGGGACCAACCCTATATATATATATATATATATATATATATATATATATATATATATATATATAATATATATATATATTCAAAATAAAATACAACCAGAAGAGAAAAACATTGGGAATTCAAATTTGTTCAGCACTGTCTAAAACATTCCTAAATTTCATTTCACTGAACATATCATAAAATTTACATATATTTAACTAAGGCCATAAAGAAATCATACAAAATAATATTGCAACACATATGTGTTGTTCGCCAGAAGACAAGACTCCACTTGATTTGCCGTTACTTGTCTTCCTTTATTGTCGGTCACCTCTGAGAGTGAATGATGATGTACTTGATTCGAATGCGATGACCCACCGTTAACCTCCCAACCTACTCCTTGGGTACTCTTCTTTTCCGCGGACCCCCGAGTCGCAATGGGGTTGTACAAAGGAGGAATGCAAGAGTTGGTAGAGAATAACACTCCTTGTCTCAAGAGTCCCTTCTCTAAATTCCCCCTACCACACCAAACTCACTATAGTTTCGTAATCACTACTCTGACATAGTCTCATCCATCCAACAATAGGGTTTCCAAAGTCCCTTCTCCCATGGCTTGCCCCTTCTTTTATAGGAGTCCTCATAGGTGACACTTGGCATGTCATGCATAATTAATTATTTTTTATAATTCAATAGTTTGATTATTCACCCACCCATGTGTCACTCTCTCATCAAGGGTCTCCAAAATTATTTACTTCAATTATTTTCCTCACCTCAACAAGATTCATATTTCTTCTCCTAGTTGCCTCTTGATCCCCCTTTTTACTCCTTAGTTTGTGTTCATTAGTAAAGTCAATTAATGAGTCAAGATTTGATCCCCTATCTACTCCCTAATTTAACTCAAGTTATCTCTTAGATGGATATTCTTATGTTGGTTGTTGCCACATGGAGGTTCTCTACATTTCTCTAAAATTTAATTTAATAATCTTATTTTAATTCACCATCCTCTTCTCTTAAATAGGTTTAACTATTTTAGGACTAATATTTATCCTTACAATTATGTCCCTCTTTCCCCTTTTACCTAATTAAACTACATAATCTACCTACTATTTTCCAACATGGAAAGGGTATAGTTTTTAAGGTAACCTATTTTATTTTTTCCTATGATCCTCTTAACCCAAGTTTTATTTTTGATTTAATTACCTCGTTTTCTAGCATCATTTACCCTTGATGTAAATTTACCTAGTTTTCATTGCTTGATTATATTTATTAATTAATTTATTTTTAATAATTCCAAGGGTGCCAAGTTTGGTCGTGCCCTTCAAGAACTTCCCTTAAAGTTCCAAGGGTGCCAAGCCCTATAATTTATTCGTGATGCTAAGGGTGAAAAGTTGGTCGCGTCCTTCAAGAAATTCCCTTGAAGTTCCAAGGGTGCCACACCACTTGCCCTTCAAGCACTCAGTGGCTATGAGGGGAAAGTACAGGTGCAATGCCGTAGACCACTATCATCTCTTATGTTGCCTGCTATAGTGAGACTAATGGTGTCGGGGATCAAGGAATCCGCCTTGATGCGCACCCCTCGGTAAAATCCTCATGAGCGACCCAACTTTGGGACTTGCCCTCATGATATCGTGATCTTCAAGGCGAAGGTGTTTCAACCCTTCCAGCCCAAGTCACAGTAGGAGTGCTAGTGGGTGAGATCAAGGACACTGTCCCACCCCTCCCATGTAGTTCCATCCACTTGTACAACCCCATCACCCATGTGTGAGTCATTCGACCAAGCAAATAACTTGTGCCTGCAACCACTAATATGTCATTAGCAAGATTCAAACTGAACTCTAAAATTTTAAAGACCAAATGTTCATTTCCATCAAACCAGATGTTGTTGACTCTTCACATGCGAGTGCATCTGGTGTTTCCTATCATACTCCATAACCATTAGTAACAATGTTTCACAGTGTTAGTCATTGACATAATATCATCATCAACATGACATGGTCATCCACATCATTTTTCATTGTGAACTAGGACTAATATAAGTAGCCAATATAAGGAGCACGTCCATCATAGGTATCATCAACATAACATCTGTAGAAATAATACATATACATCAAAGATATCATCATCATAATACCAAATAGGAAATAAACACATCCATCACATCCACTAATAGTAGAGTTAAGTATTTGGATCCTCAACCTGAGGTCCCCAAAGAATAATGTGTGAGCCTTAAGGGTAAATCATTGTTAATGTCATGTCATCAAGGTCAATCAACTGGAGAGGGAGAGGGGCACTACATACACCCCCTCTTAATAATGGACTTCGTCCCGAAGTAATTAGAACATAAAAGGATAATGGTGATGCATCTCCTCCTCGTCCTCCCAAGTGGTTAATAACCGTCCCCTTCGACCTTTTTTTTTTACATTATTATGGTCCTAATAGTGCCACATTTAAATTAATTACCAAAATTGATCATATCTTACGGTCTTATGCCAATACATTCAATATGCTTGTCATATATTTTTAATGGGCTCTCATGATGGTAAGTCAACACATTTACCCTCTTTTATTTTTTGTATATTTAGACATTTTTACTCTCACCTAAATCTATGTATACATTAGGGTGGGTAGTAATTGTTGGTAAATATTTTATTAATTTAAATGTACTAATAGACAAAATGTCCTATGTGGGTCATATGTCTTGGCAATTTACTGACAAATTATTCAGAATTAATAGTCAATAGTTTTTATTTTCTTAATAAGTAATTCAACAACCAAACTTCATGAGCAAATGATATTCTTACTATGCATAGTCATAAAAGAAGTGATATACCATCACTAATGTTTGATAAACCTATTCCCTGAGGAATTGCATAATTGCACGAGAAGAAACATGGCATTCAATTATACAAGTAATGTTTAATATAGCCATATAATGTTTAATCTAGCCATATAATGATAACCAAGTTGATTGTAAAAGAAACAACTCAAAGACGATACTAGTTTTACTAATTCAATTTATCACTAAAAATATGTATTCATTTGAAAGAATTTTATGTCATTCCACAATCAATTATTAATTCCATCTACCCATTCACTAAAAGTAAATTTTTATCATATGTTTTTCTTCCATCATTCAAATTGAATCAATTATTAATCTATAGACTAATATTTCTCTCATTGAATGTCAATGTATTAGTTTACATTTTTATCTTAGGTCAAGTGGTGAATATAACAAGAGGATTTATTCGACCAAACTTGGCACCCTTGGAATCATTAAAAATAAATTAATTGATAAATATAATCAAGAAATGAAAATTAAGTAAATTTACATCAAGGGTAAATGATGTGAGAAACCGAGGTAATTAAATCAAAAATAAAACTTGGATTAAGAGGATCATAGGAAGAAATAAAATAGGTTACCTTAAAAACTCTACCCTTCCCATGTTGGAAAATAGTAGGTAGATTATGTAGTTTATTTAGGTAAAAGGGGAAATAGGGACATAATTGTAAGGATAAAGATTAATCCTAAAATAGTTAAACCTAATTAAGAGAAGAGGATGGTGAATTAAAATAGGATTAATAAATTAAATTTTATAGAAATGTAGAGAACCTCTATGTGGCAACAACTAACATAAGAATATCCATCTAAGAGATAACTTGAGTTAAATTAGGGAGTAGATAGGGGATCAAATCTTGACTCATTAATTGACTTCAGTAATGAACACAAATTAAGGAGTAAGAAGGGGGATCAAGAGGCAACTAGGAGAAGAAATATGAATCTTGTTGAAGTGAAGAAAATATCAGTTTTAAATTAAAATTGAAATAAATCATTTTAGAGACCCTTGATGAGAGAGTGACACATGGGTGGGTGAATAATCAAACTATTGAATTATAAAAAAAAAATAATTATGCATGATATGCCAAGTGTCACCTATGAGGACTCCTATAAAATAAGGGGCAAGACATGGGATAAGGGACTTTTGGAAACCCTATTGTTGGATGGATGAGACTATGTCAGAGCAATGATTACGAAACTATAGTGAGTTTGGTGAGGTAGAGATTTTAGAGAGGGGACTCTTGAGCCAAGGAGTGCTCTCCTCTACCAACTATTGCATTCCTCCATTATACAACCCCATTGCAGCTCAGGGGTCCGTGGGGAAGAAGAGTACCCAAGGAGTAGGCTGGGAGTTTAACCAGTGGGTCATCGCATTCGGATCAAGTACGTCGTCATTCACTCTCGGAGGTGACCGACAACAAGGGAAGACAAGTAACGACAAATCAAGCGGAGTCTCGTCTTCTGGTGAACGGTACATATGTGTTGAAATATTATTTTGTATGATTTATTTATGGCCTTAGTTAATATATAAATTTTATGATATGTTAAGTGAAATGAAATTTAGGAATGTGTTAGACAATGCTAAATAAATTTGTATTCCCAATGTTTTTCTCTTCTGATTGTATTTTATTTTGAAAAAAAATAAAAATATAGGGTTGGTCCCTACAGAACTATCATTGATGAGACAGATAAATTGGTTCTTGTATAATGCTAATGACACACATCGTATGTCAGTGATAAGAACAAATAAAGAACCCCACAATTTTAAAAAAATAACCAATAGACATTGTACCCATATGTAGGGTAATCATGACAATCTTTGTCAAAATATAACCAAAATCAATAAATTTATAGAATTAAAATCATAACTATTTATAACTTAAATAGTCGATTTTAATTAAATTTATGGTGGTTGTGTCTTTTTATATGTGTTTTAATCTTTGCATATATATATATATTTTTTCAATATAATTTTTTTTATTTATTTATTTATTATTATTATTATTGTTTTTTATTTTAATAAATTTATTGAATTATAATTCAATATATTATACTTGTAAAGCATGGGGTTGGCATGTCATCATTGCTAATGATTCTAAGAGTCATACTTTTTATTCTCATAAAAGCACCACACACACACATCCCTGCCCTCGTAAACCATAAATCTAATGAGCGCCAACAATAATATAGTTGATTGCCCCGTACATCAAACAATGATAATTAAACAATTCTGTATCTTGTCTACAAAAACTGAAAATGTAAAAATTGTTGCAAGAGTGGCCTCTCTAAGGGAAAAAAATTATCACTTCAAATGACCATTATGAATGATAAAACAACGAAGTTGAGAACTTCAACAATGACCCAACACCTCCAAGAGATTAACTATTCTATTTTCACAACCAACAAATGAATATCTCATTCAAGATATCTTGTTCGTATATAAAAAATTGGATTAGACTTTGAAAACAATCCCATACATCATAAGTTAGAAATGAATATTTGATATTCAAGACTTACAATGCATTGTTAATTTCACTACACATAAAGACATCCACAATGACCTAGCTTCTAAGATTGCAACACAACTTGGATTGCAAATAGAAGAGAAACAATACTCCTTAAACTTGTTTTCTCTGGTCGATGTTGTAGCTATATTCAAGTCTCTTTTATATTTAGGTACATAAATAACCTAAGTGTGACGAATTAATCAAGTTGTTGGAGAAAAGGACATCACACCTCTTTTTAGTTATGTACGTCTAGTCCAAGGATGTCCAATGCACTTAGTTATGTTCAATCTAGTCTAGCTCAGAACAATCTAATGATATTCAATCTAGTTATTGAGGCTATCGAGACAATATAAATGGAGCAAATTCCAATTGAGTGAATTTGAAATAGGGGAGGTTAGGCCAACTAGGTTCAAGCACATTACCATGGGCATGTATAGGAAAGAGAGCATGCAACACGACCAACAAAGAGACAAGTGGTGAAGAGAACAAGGAGACAAGTGGTGGAGTAAACAACTCACGATAAAACATAACATAACATAGCCAATTATTATTATTATTATTATTATTATTAAATTATTAAATTAAAAAGTAAAAGGGCATAACCATCCAGATTAAGGTTTGTGATAAATCTCAACTCTATATTTATGACTATAACAAAAAATATTAAATGGAAGTAAAATCCTTACCACATAATAATTATTGATAATTAAAATAAAATTTTAAAAACCCTATTCTAATCTTATTTTTAATATAAATATATCCTATCACCGGTAATAAAAATTTTCAATTATTAATAGTTAAAATAAAATTTTAAAAAACCTATTTTAGCCTTATTTTTAAATAAATATATCTATCACCATAATAACAATTTCAATTATTATTAATTAAAATAAAATTTTAAAAATCCTATTCAAACTTTATTTTAAAATAAATATATCTATCACCATAATAAAATTCTGAAAAATTTAGGCGGACCCAATAATAAAACAATAAATCCTTAATTTTATAATATTTTTTGGGGTTATAATTTAATACTTAACTAATGATTTCCTTCTATTTTTCGTTACTCATTTCCATTTTCATTATGAAAAAGAAAAAAGAAAAATTATTTTAACACCCACAAAACTAAAAATAACTATAATATAATAATTTAAAATAGCGATTAACATCACAAACATCTTCATTCCCTATCCTTAATTTTATAATATATATATATATTTTTTTGAGTTATAATTTAATACTTAACAAATGATTTCCTTTCCTTTTGTTTTTCATTACTCCACTTCATTTTTCTTTCTTTCTTTCTTCTTCTTCTTCTTTCTTTTCTTTTTTTTCTTTTTTTTTTTTTTTTTTTTTTTTTTTTTTACCAGAGGAATCAGCAATGGCGATGGTATCGTACTCGTGTTACACGGGGTCGAATCCCATCGTGTAACGCCTCAGAGATATTGGGACGGGCGGGCGCCGGGCGCCCGGGCGCGCACAACGAGCTACGGTTGTGACGAAGTCATTTCGCACAAAAAGCGACGATAGTGGAACAACAATGCGACGAAAGGCGACCTCCGACCGAACGATAAGGAAACTTATGCGATGGATGATGGACGATTTATATGCGTTGGGAGAGCGACTCGCACATGGAAAACTGACGATGAAGGATTGAGCGTTGGGGGCTTGCGTGCAAGCATTTTGGGGGTCGGCCAAGGGGTTCACCCACCCCTCGTTCAACGATGAAGGCATATAAGTATGTGAAGAGTTGAACGCTCAAAGGCAATCGAACAAGCTCACATATCCTCTCTTGTCTTCGCATATCAAGTGGAGAAGGCGCAGATTAAGTGCACATAGTATGATATGTGAGTAGAGGTTGACACTTGGATTTTGGTCGATGTAAGAGCGCCGTGAGTGAGGTTGGACGTGCAGATGTGCAGGACTGTGTAAGAGTGTCTTGGTGACCCATGTGGGCACCCACTCTTGGTGCAAAGGTGCACATTCTCTTATGTAAAGTCAGGTTGCCTCATGTTGTAAAAATTGGCTAAGTGTTGGCTTGGAGTTTTTCAAGCACACTTGAGCGTTGTACTGTTGTAAACTGATATATAATATATTGTTGGGCAGACTGTTCGGGAGTTGCCCCTCCCCTTTATATCGTGCAATTGATGTATTTTATAATTGCTGTGATAATGAATGAGTATGGGTTTCATTGATATAAAGGTTTAATGCATTTTACTTGGTTGCAAAAAACAAACTAAGTATCGGTTGTGAATTAGGCGTAGTCCGCACACATTAGTATTGTTAAAAAGAAAATGTGGGGTGGTGCCGCACCTCGCCGACACGGTTGGAAGACCACTGTAGGCTTGGGGACGTGACACATCGGCTACCTCTATAACCTCTAGGAGAGTCCACCCAGGCCGCCTTGAACGTCCCTCGGGTATTCTTGGAGTTTGAACTAATGACCTGCATAACTGCGCGAATGACTTAGCAAATCATCCGCTTACCACTAAACTACTGCGCGAATGACTTAGCAAATCATCCGCTTACCACTAGACCAAATCACTTCCATTTCCATCATTTAAGATATAACTGTTAACATCTCACGTATCTTTATTCCTCCCCCTCATTTACTGTTTTCGGTGTTCAATTTACAGGGTATGCCTACAACCTATCATCTGGTGGACAGATTAATACAAATCTTTCTATTATTACGTTTTCCAAAAATGTGAAGTAACATTACAAAAGTTTTGCAATGTTTTTGGACGGCTGAAGTACAGATCAAATAATACCGGGAGCAGGGGCTGGCATGGACAAAGAAATTATTTGTCCTTACATTCATATTAATGCAGGCCAAATACAGCGAACACATAGTGCAGATATCAATAAGAAAAACAAGTAAAATCTGAGATAATTGTGTGACGCAACCCCGATTATGGTCTCAGGGGATGATAGTAGGGACAAGGAATGGGACAAAGGCCGCCATGAATGGTCTCGGGGGAACCACACTGTCAACGAAGAGAGGGAGAACCGTATGAGACTCTGGGGAATACTAATCATCGGTGTAATTGGAGCTGCTGCCACAACTTATGCGGTAACTTACCTCTGTTTTTTCTCCTTCCACCAAATCTTTAATTCGATGCCAAGACCAATCCATGGCTTCTGTTTTATAGAATTCTTTTTGGTTACAAGCAAGTTATATATATCTGAATTTTAGTGAGAATTTCCGTGGTTTATTTTGGTTTGCATTCTTCAATTTATTTTGGTTTGTTCGGCATAAAGGCGGGGTATAAGCATGGCGATATCACAGGCCACGGAAGCTTTCGAAAATCAGGTGTTGTGGATCGGGGAGCGGTCAACATATTTAAATAGCAAAAGATTTGGCAAAACCCTTGTAAACTGTAAACATAGACCGAATAATTGTTGAAGCTTTATTTAGAGACAGCAATTAAAACTTTTGTTAGACAAATTTGCATCAAATTTGAATACGAAGTTTTATCGAAATGTGAGTTCTTTTGAATAATTTCATATATCAAATTTGAATACAAATTCTTATAAAAAATTGAGTGCTTTTGAATAATTTCACACCTTTGTGCAATCATTTTAGAAGTCCGCGTCGTGAGCTTTACGGTTTGCCTGAAGATAACAAATCTTCAAGCTTCGGGGATAGATCTCCCCACGTTAAGAGTTTTTTCACTCTCCTATTTTTCTATCGCAACAAGCTTTTTATGTTGATATCGTGCAATCCTTTATATGGAACCTAGGCAGGATCTATATGCTGATATTATTATTATCATTCTTCTGGTAAATACTATCAGTGAACAGCACAAAAGGCCCCAGGGCAGTGGGATGACGTACAATGTCTTGCTCTAATTCTGGTTGAGTCTTTCCCGCAGAGGCTAGGGATACTTTTTCTCTGCATATATCTGAGCGAGAGCCATATCACGAGATTCTTTTCTTCGGCTTCAACTGCTAGGAGCAATTCTGCTTGTGGTTCCCAAATGTCTCCCAGGATCATCCATTGAGGCCTTCTCATCCCTGGACTCTCTTCAGACGACATCATTAGACGGTGCATTGCATCCTTCTTGGTTATTGATTCTGGGGCAGAACTTCTTCCTCACCCTCCACCTCCTCAACACGTCTTACAGACATCCAGTGATCACTTGCACTCTTTCGTGTATCTCTTTCTTCAATGGAATATTTAAATCATGTTTTTCATACTTTAACTCGCTTTAGGCTTTTTAAGTAGCTTAGGGCGCTCCTACAGATTGGTACCATTGATTGTACTTCCTAGTCCCATTGACCTACTTCTGGTCATTTATTGGACATTTTATAAAATTATCTTTATCTGAATAATGTAACAATATGCATATGAGGTTCTTTCACAAATCTACCATTGGCCATGGAAACAACGAGAGAATCATGAGCCTTATCTCTACGAATAGACAAGAACTCTGTGATGAAAAGGATCTGGAAGGAGAGCTGAATTCCTTCTTTGAAGTTCTACTCACCGAGCCTTCCACTAAATGATAGACCTTAGACGGAAGTTGTGTTGGAGGGAGATAGACCTTAGAGTCTAGACTGAGTGATTGCACAACATGAAGCGATTCACACTATGAAGACATGCCACCCCCGGAGCACGATAATCAAGTTGGACGTGTCCAAGGCATTTGATAGACTCATTGGTCACCTTTGGATTTTGTCACAGGTGGAAAGGTTGGGTTATGACCATGATCAAATCTGCTTTCTTCTCATACTCATCATTGGATTTCCTTCTCATCCCTTATTTCCTAGCTGTAGTATAACACAAGATGATCCTCGATCGTCCATCCTCTTTACTCTCATGGCTCAATGCTGAAGCAGGAGTCTCTCCAAAGCTAAGCACGACAGGAAAATCAAAAGCTGTTGCTTCCCTCTGTCACAAGAAGCCACTGCACATCCACAATCAGTATATGATATATTGCTGATGGGTGTAACATCCATCAAGAAACAAAGGCTTTCAAGCAAACCCCTTGACACCTTTGTCCTCGCCTCTAGTGGTCAACTCAATGAAGCCAAATTGAAAATATTCTTCCTTAGAACTAAGATTGCAATATAGCAGGCAATTCAATCTGCACATTGCAGACAACGGGTCTTCACCATTGGCTCCCTCCCCTCCATATATCTAGGCATAACACTTATGGATAATTTCGGGAGAAACCTTTCATGGGAAACCATCTTTGATAAGCTAAAGGCAAGATTGCAAACTTGGAGTTTCCGTTACCTCTTTTTGGCGGGAAGAACTTGATTGATCAAATTAATCAGTTCTTCAATCCATCCCCATTTGTATATTCTCAAGGTAGGTAGTGCCAACCAATGTATGAGATGAGATCCAAAAACTTAAGTGAGAATTTTTCTGGGGAGGATTCACAAGAGAAAAGAGATGGTCACTTGTGAAATGGAGGATATATTTATGTGTAAATCACAGGAATGTTTGGGAATAAAGGACCTTTCTTGAATAAATGCAGCTATAGCTGGTAAATTCAACAGAGCCATCTTTCAGCTGCCTCTTTCATATGGAATAACACAAAGAAGCACTTAAGCCTGATAAATGTAAAGATATCCATCCCCAGATGACTGATATCCTTATGATCTCAAATCAAGCAAATCAAACTGAATTTATTTAACTGCAGACAATTAATTTATGAACATGGCATTGATCACACCATAGCTGGAAAAGTAAATAGTAGAAGCGTAAATGTAATACACTCATACGTAGATGATTCTCCTTCAAATCAGTTTCTTATTCCTTAAATTAAAGCTTACAATGTGACCTCAGCAGCCTGCTAAACCAGCAGCTGTATGGTCCACAAAATCACTCACAAAAGATTTGTACAGCCTGCTAGAGAGGTGTATGACCTGCAGAGAAAAAGAGGAAGAACAGAAGCACAAATATGTCCTATACAGCGTACTATACAACACTGTAAGGCCGCCTCTTCTTCTTCTTCCTGAACTTTGGCTCCTCTCCTGTTTGCTAGGTCTGCTCAACTGTGATTTACCTCTCCTATCTTGTTTTATTTATGCTTTCTTGAAACCCTAATTTCCAAAACCCTATTCTCATCTGAGATATACAGTCTGGATTAAATTGAAAATGTATTAAATACACTTTATTAGACTCCTTGCTCGCTAGATCTGCTTGACTGTGACTTACATCTTCTATCTGGTCTTATTTATGCTTTGCTGAAACCCTAATGACCAAAACCCTAATCTCATCCTGAGATGTATGTCGTGGATTGATCCGAAGTCATCGATTTTTTAAATACACTTTATCAGGCTCCTTAGGTTAAGTCAACTGCAAAACATAAGATATTTCACTTTCTCCTAAGTGAATTACAAAATAATTAATTACCCACGTTTTGTAAGTGGTCACTTTTGAAATGTCTTAAGCCACTTCCTGCATGTTCACACTGAAACCTGTGCAAGAAGTTCATGTCTAAGATACATTTCTCAACGATAAGTAAGTTTAGTTTATAGGAAATCAGAGATGGCAAAACAATATAATTTTGGAATGATGCTTGGAAACGACTTCCCTCCATATGTATCGAGCCCTTCCAAACCCCCCTCAAATTGAGATTTGATGCAGCTGGCTGGACAACAGTCAAGTACTTCTCGATGACTTGTAACTTAAACACCTAACCCTCCTACATATGCTGGAAAATGCCAACTTATGGCTGGAAAGAATGTAGATGAATGATAAGGATGCTCTATGGACCACCATATAGTCAAGATTAATAAGAACCAAAGATATGTCAAGATGATGTGGTGAAAGAAGCATAGATGCTTTCTGCCAATCCTTAGGAAAGGTAGATTGACAAGTGGCTATGGAAGGAAATATGGAACAACTCCCTATGGTCCAATGTATCCTCTGTTCTATGGTTGGTGGTGAAGAGAAAGATATTATCTTGGGATAGGCTACATGAAAGAGGAACCATTGGTCGCTCCAGATGCCCTCTTTGTGCACAACATTAGGAAACAATGGAATGCCTTTTAAGTTGGTGCAACTTCTTGAACTCTCTATGGGTGATTGGAGCCTCAATTTTCCAGCCATTTGATAGAAACAACATGAGCATTCCCCACACCGTGACAAATTGAGGTAGTAACCCTTTTAAGAACAAGATCACTCGCTGCACCTAGGATATTTCTCGGGCTTCCTACATTGGAAACTATGGTAAAAAATAAACAACATAGTTTTTAAAGGGAAAACATTGAGTGCTCATGCAAGATGGAACATAGCATAGGGAGATGTTAGGGATTCCATCTATGCTAAGGCTTGGGCAAAGGATGACCTAATGCTCGGCGACCAAGTCAAAATAATCTTAGATTCTTGGGGAATTGAGATCACCAACCTTCTCATAAAACCTAGCTAGAAGAACTCCAATTCCACCTCACTCACAACTTATATATTCCCCAGAAGGTGTAATCAAGATGAACTTTGATGGGGCTTACAAAGGTAATTTAGGCTCAACTGGTGTTGACGGGGCTTTCAAAAATGCCAAAGGTAGCATTATGCTCCTCCTCTTCTATCATTATTAAGCCACAAACACCAATAACTCTGGTGAGCTTCTTGTCTTGGAGCTTGGTCTAGCTATTACCCTTAAATACAACATGAAAATCCTCATAATTGAAGGAGATTCCTCAATATTCATAACTACTTTGACTATGCTTTGCAAAGGCATCCACCTAGACAAGGTATTGAAACACTGGTGTTTCTTGGGAGCTCTGGAAAATATGAATAATACGATATTCCTCTTGATGCTACTCTTAATGCATGTTTGAATATATGTAGATCAACTAGTGAATAGAATGGCCAACAAAGGAATCAACCTCATAGAAGGTGATATGGACGCCATCTGTGATAACATCTACGATAAAAGCCTAAAATAGGATTGCCTACAGATAGCCACAATGGGTGATGTATTGGGGGTTGACAAGTGATGAGACTTGCACATTGTTAATTTTAGGTATGTTCTATGCTTAGAGCAATTTATTTCAATTTTCACAGTTAGCTTAATATCTTTTCCAGATTAGTAATCACATCAACATTAAAGTAAATTGCAGATAGAACATAAACATAAATCACAGAAGACGACCCAAGACAAGAGGACACAAGATGTGGTGTTAGCCAGGGACAAACCCCAATGTGGGGAAACCCTTGATCAATTCTTCTTATATGTTCTTCAATAGTTCAATAGAGAGAGAGAGAGAGAGATAGTACATTTACAATAGAAGTCAACACTTTGACTTATTTAGATAAGAGCATAGATCATCTCTAAGAAAATGATATATGAGATCAGTTGAAGACATGTTGTTTCAACTGATTCTCTAAGGTGACTTCTTCACCTGTCATTGTGCTGCATCTCGTCATCATGCTGCACCTCACCGTGCTGCAACATGCTGCACCCATCATCATAATGCTGGACCTCATGATCATGATGTACACATCATACTGCTGCACCTTCCCTGCCATGCTGTCCATGCTTGCTGCTGTCCATTGTGCCTTTGCTGCCATGTCACGACTGCTGTCCCACTTTGCCTTGCCATACCTTGCTGCTGTCCCATACGTCTTAGCTTACCTTGTTGCTGTCCCATGTGTCTTAGCAGCACTATGTACCTTGCTGTCCCATGCATCTTAGCAGCACTATGTACCTTGCTGTCCCATTTACTTTGCTGCACTAGTGTGCTAGTCGCCTTGCTGTCCCATGCATTGTGTTGTCCCAACCTGCTGTTCATGACTGATCTGGTTAGGGCATTAGGCAGCCCTAACTCCACCTAACAATCATCAAACAAGTTCCTTGATGACTACGGCCCACCTTGGCAAGCTTCTTCCATAGCTACGATGCTTCCTTAGGATGCATATCAGCCCTTCACTGATCTGCTGTCACCTACAACAGTTATTCCTACTATAACCCTCCACGCTGCTCCTTATGCTTCCCCATGCTGTCCCTTTGAGATGACTGCGGCCTGGTTAGGAGGGCCTCTCTAGGCCTCTCAGCAATCTAAACTTCACCTCCCAATTGCTGCTGTAGCAGTCCCTCACTGCGGCCCTATAAACAGAAATATACACCCCAAAACCATGCACAAAACAGTGATTAAACTTACCTATAGTTTGCGGCCTGATTTGCAAGGTGAGGCTGCTCCAACTTGTCACAAAACTGCCCTCTTCTTGCCTCCTGCAATGTGGCTAAGAGCTGTGGCTCTTCTTCTCTAAATTCCGCACCCAAAACAGTGAGAATATCTCCACGAACTCAACTACCTTCTAGGCTGTGTAGATACTAGTGTTAGGGCTTCCTCTTTGATCGCGATAGGGCTTCTCACTTGACTGCATTAGGGCTTCTCACTTGATTGCGTTAGGGCTTCTGCATTAGGGCTTCTCACTCCATGACTGCGTTTTAGGGCATCATCTCCATTAGGGCAGCATTGTCTTCTTAGGATCTCCCCTCCCACCAAAACCCAAGATAAGTGGAGAGGAAGAGATCATTAGAAGTGTATGTAAGAAATGACTCTCAAGTCATCTCCTTTTATACTAAAACGTTGAGCACATGTGGGGTTTATTTGGTTGTTGGCTGAACTTGACGAATTGTCTTATAACACAAATAAATTCATAACTCCATGAATACTTATTGGAATCGGATGATCTTTAGATTAATCCTACACCTCTTAATGAGAGGGATCTAAGAAAAATATTAGCAGCTATAAATAAGATGACCCACATGGAGTTTGGCCCTAGTTGCCAATTTTAACACACATGCCTCATGAAAGAGCAAGTATTATTAGAAGAGGACAACTAGAAGCATGGACTTACTTCCATTTCTAATTTCAATCCTCCTTTGTATGCGTTGGGAGAAGAAACATTGGGGTTAATCATTGATGGAAGAGGCCGACAGTTGCACATCTACAAGAGCATTTGGAGGTAAACTATTAGAAAAACTAGAGTTTCCCTCGGTCATCAAAATTAGCATGCTCTTGTTGATTTTTCATAGTCTTCTTAATTGATAATTACTTCTAATGATATTTATTTAAGTTCACTTGTATTCACATTTATCATTAAGCAATTACACAAAAGATCTTCAATAGTAGAACAATAGAACACCAAGCCAACCTCTCCTACTTCGATCCAACCTTTGTCATAGCAGCAACAACACTTCGACCTTAACAACTTCGATTTGGCAGCTTCTAGCATTAGCAAGAACTTCGACCTTGACTAGGAGACTTTGATCTCCAAAATCAGGCCACACGAGAGAGAGAGAGAGGTACCAAAATTTCGATTTTCTTCTTCCCTTCCACCTTGACCAAACTCGCACTTCTTTTGGACCCTTTATTCAACTTTGCACTGTTGAATTTCCTCGACCTTGGGTCTAGGTTAGAGTCTTAAAATCAAAGATGCTACCAAACCAAGAATCTCAACCATAAACTACTTTGCACAGTGGAAATATAAAGCAGTGAATCACATATGCACAAATATACACGGTTTTTAACAAAATTGTACAATATGTACAATCTGAATCTCCGTTATATTAAACCAAATTTGAATAATACAATAGTCTATGGAATACAAGATACAATGACAAACTCGTTGCGCAACTTCGATGTTGTATCTTGTCCTGCTGGTCCTTTGCTCCCATACTGCTCACTAGTAGTGCCTTAGTCCATCAAGGCCACTACACATTGAGACTCCAAGAGGGCTGCCTCCTAACAATGCTGCAAGTAACTTCTGCTTCAAGTTCACAAGCTCATCAAACTGCTCTCTAGGCTGGCCAATTCCCGAGCTTCAATCTGCCTTTTAGTAGCACCTTTCGTTCATCATGAGCTACTCATAAGGCTGAAAACTTCACCTAGTCATGCACTAACAACGTCCTTCTTGTCTGCTACCCTAGGGCTACTTTGGGTAGCCAACACACTGCCCTCCAATCAGATCAATGGTACCCAATCACGTCACTGCAAGATCTGCTCCAATGAAGACACACGATCACCCAATCTCCTCTTCAAATTGGCTCCCACAGGCAGCAAGGTAAACTGATCCAAATTTGGTCAATACTTTGACCCAACGCACCTCCACAAAACGCTGCTGTCCTCCTTGCTTGCTTGCTAGTCCTGCAACTCTAGTTAGGGCATAAACTGCAACCCTCAATCCTCCACGCAGTCAACAATTTAGCCCTTTAAGGACTGCAGTCTTCCTTGGAGAGAGCCCTCCATTGCCACTCTGCGCCAAATCTAAGCTTAACACTTCAACACAGTCGTTAGAGATAGCCCAATTGCTGGCTATGGCCCGTGACCTAACACAACAGCTGTTGTAGGCTTACGACCTAGCACAACAGCTGTTGCAGGCTTATGACCTCCCTCAAATCACCCCAAACAACCCTTGACACAACTCTTTTTTGTACCTTGGCTCCTTGCCCTTCTAACCAATAATCTTTTGCACTAGATCACACTTGAAACTAGCCCAAACAAACTTGTCTTAGCCGACAACAATCCACTGTCACCTACAACAACTCCCATGCTGTCTAGGGTAGACCCCTGTTCTAGGTCTTCTTCTAGCTGCGGCTAGGCCTCCAAATTTCAGAGCTCGATGGAGGATGTATTGCACATACTTGGATACTCAAATAACTCCAATACACCTCATATTTATACTCAAAATGGGGGCTCCACGAATTCATGAAGAGACCCATCTATTGGACGAATTTTATATCAAGCCTACATGACTTGAAATCCAATAATTACTAGTCAACTTCAAAAATTCATTTCTCTTTGACGACAACTTGAAATCGGATGATTCTCGTTGTGTTGGAATCGTCTCGCCGAGCACTATCATCCTCATCCGTCACATGTCACAAATCCATCAAGGTTTTGGCCCAAACAACGATAGTTGCAAAACCCCACACTTGGGTTCCAAGCCCACAAGCTGCCCTTGTGGTGCTTTGCCCTCCAAACCCTGAACCCTAGGGCTTGGAGTACCTCCTAAGCTACACAAATCAACACTCCCCATTAGCGAGGGAGGTGCTTCTAATACTAGAAAGTCTCTCATCATCATCGTCACTGCTTGCAACACTTGCCCAACTCCTGGCACTCACAATCGCAACAATCCTTGTACATTGAACTATGCCCTTCTGGAAGTGTCGTTGTCACTGCTGGAAGCACCTTGCTTCTTCTTCTTATCCTGTAACGTCTTCCACTCTCTCCATTATTCCTTCTTGGCAGTTGTAAGAGCACCCTTGCTCCCCACTGACCATGCGCTCTTCTTGGATTGCAGAGTCCCACTCTGAATCTGTAAGCTCCCTCTCGAACTAGACCCCCTCTGAATCTCTGGAACCTGGACCTTCTCGGGAAGGTGTACCTTCTTCTCAGGAACTTGTAACAGCTCCTGCTTCTCTCGAACCTGCACTTGCTCCACCTGCTTCTTTCCATGATCCACAGGCTTGCTCGTCAACCTGTAGAGACCATGCTCTCTAACTCCAAGTACAATCCCAACGGACTTAGAGCCTCTAGGCTTGAGTCTTGCCTTCCCATTCTAGAACAAGACCTCAAACCCCTTCCTCCCGATCATCGAGACAAAAATCACCCTATATTTGAGTCCTTGTACAAATAGTACATCCTGGACCCACATCACATGTCCTGTCTCCATCCCGAATGGCACAACAACTGATCCTCAGATCTCCAATTGACTCTTGTCGCCAAACACCATTTGCAACTTCGAATCCCATTTAGCTAGAGTCTCAAAAACCTCCTGTGACCCTGTCATATGCTTCATTGCACCACTGTCCATGTACCATCCATCCTCAGTGACAGTACCCTGCGAGAAATGAGAAATCATAGCAAATTCCTCCTCTTCCAGTCTCCTGGAGAGACAATCTATCTTTCCTGAAGTGGCAACATCGACAACCTGCTTTCCATTCCTTTTCTCGTCATCTCCCTTCTTCTTCATCAGGCATCTTGACAAATAGTGACCCATCTCGCCACAGTTGAAACACTTGACTTTACTCAAGTCCTTCTTTTGCTTACCATTCATTCGCGATGCAAGTGCCATGTCTGAAGCCTTCTTCTTCGGATGAAGATCCTCGTCTCGCAACTCTTCCTGAATGAAGTCATCCCACAGCCTATCCTGATCCGACAGCTTCTCCCTGGCAACGATCCCTTTGATGAAGGGCTTCCAATCCTCGGTGAACCCTTTGAAGGAAATCCTTACCATATCTCCATCTGAGGTAGACACACCGATGGCAGCAAGCTCATCTTTGACCTAAGACAATCTCGTCAGATATGAGGTCACGCTTTCACCCTTTATCAGCTTGGTGGACTTCAACTTATCCTCCAATACCAGTACCCGTTTCTTGTTCTTATTTGGGAACAAATTCTAAAGAGCCATCCACATCTCATGTGCATTGTTCTTCTCGGACAAATGAGGTATTAGGGCATCCTTCACACCATCTAGGATGATCAAACTCGCCCTTGCATCCAAATCTTCATATATTTCTAGCTCCTTAGGGTCGGTTGGCTTCTTGATCTATTTCTCGACAAACTCCCAAAGTCTATTGACCTGCAAGACCAACTTGATCCTTTCCTTCCAAGCACTATAGTTGGACTACCCCTCCAACTTGTCCTTATATCGGAGACCTCCCTGCAACTTCGACATTGTAGTGAACCCTTCACTCACAATGTGACCAACTCCCTCTCACGTTGTACTTTGCTATGCACAACTCTGATTTACTTACTTCCAAAGTAGCTCAGACACACCCTAATACCATGTTGAATTTCCACAACCTTGGGTCTAGGTTAGAGTCTTAAAATCACTGACGCTACCAAACCAAGAATCTCAACCATAAACTACTTTGCACAAGGGAAATATAAAGCAGTAAATCACAAATGCACAAATATACACAGTTTTTAACAAAGTTGTACAATATGTACAATCCCAATCTTCGTTATATTAAACCAAATCTGAATAATACAACAATCTATGGTATACAAGATACAATGACAAACTTCGTTGTGCAACTTTGATGTCGTACCTTGTCCTGCTGGTCCTTTGCTCCCGTACTGCTCACTAGTAGTGCCTTAGTCTATCAAGGCCACTACACATCGAGACTCCAAGAGGGCTGCCTCTAAACAATGCTACAAGTCACTTCTGCTGCAAGTTCAAGGGCTCATCAAACTGCTCTCTAGGCTAGTCAATTCCCGAGCTTCAATCTACCTTCTAGTAGCCTCTTTCATCCATCAAAGAGCTACTCATAAGGCTCACAACTTCACCCAATCACACACCAACAATGTCCTTCTTGTCTGTTGCTCTAGGGCTACTTTGGCTAGCCAACACATTGCCCTCCAATCAGATCAAGGTACCCAATCATGTCACTGCAAGATCTGCTTCGATGAAACACACAATCACCCAATCTCGTCTTCAAATTGGCTCCCACAGGCTGCAAGGTAAACTGATCCAAATCTATTCAATACTTTGACCCAACACACCTCCACAAAATGTTGCTGTCCTCCTCTCGTGCTTGCTGCTCTTGCAACTCTCGTTAGGACACAAAATGCAACCCTCAATCCTCAATGCAATCAACAATTTAGCCCTTTAAGGACTGTAGTCTTCCTTGTAGAGAGCCCTCTGCTAACATGCCACCCCAAATTTGGGCTTAACACTTCAACGCAACCCTTAGCGATAGCCTAACTGCTGGCTATGGCCTGCGACCTAGCACAACAGTTGCTGTAGGCTTATGACCTCCCACAAAATCACCCCAAACATCCCTTAACACAACTCTGTTTTGTACCTTGGCTCCTCGGCCTTCTAGCTAGCAATCTCCTGCACTAGACCGCACTTTAAACCAACCCAAACATACATGTCTTAGCCCACAACAATCTACTGTCACCTACAACAACTCCCACGCTGTCTAGGGCAGACTCCTCACGCTGTTCCAAGTCTTCTTCTTCTGGCGGCTAGGTCTCCAAATTTGAGAGCTCGATGGAGGATGAATTGCACACTTGGATACTCAAATAACTCCAATACACCTCATATTTATAATCAAAATGAGTTCTCCATGAATTCATGAAGAGATCCATCTATTGGATGAATTTTACATCAAGCCTACATGACTTGAAAACCAATAATTACTAGTCAACTTCAAAAATTCGTTTCTCTCTAACGACAACTCGGAATCAGATGATTCTCGTTGCGTTGGAATTGTCTTCCTGAGCACTATCATCCTCATCCATCACATGTCGCAAATCCATCAAGGTTTGATCCAGGTGGATATTGGTGGCCACCTGCCTATTCCACTTGAACCCCCACCATTGTTTCTTTCAGTTTTTCAGTTTCCTTATTTGTAGCACAATTTACTATTTTTGACAGTTTTTCGGGTCCTGAACTTTCGGAGCCGTTTTGAGGCCCTAAACGACATTCTTTGGGAAATCCGGGAGCAACATGGGTTATAGATTGATGTTGCTCACTCAAAAGTTGTAGTCCTCGGATAGATCTTTCTAACAAGGTATTGTGTGTGTCAAACGAAGATTGTATGCCAAAGTTACGACCCCGGGAAGTTGATGTACCAATTTACCCAAACGGGGCCCATAGTTTGGCGCTTCATCTCCTAGGGTTAGGTTTTTGGATGTTTATGGTTTTCGATTGTTTCTCAACAATAAATAGGCCATCGAGCCTCATTGTAACATAGTTCAGAGGCATGTAGCCACCATATCTCTTCTCAGAGATAAGCTACCATCGCCCGAGCTAGTCTTATTTCCATTCTGTTTGTAAGCATATTTCAGTATTTGATATTAATGAAATGAAGTGTTATTTCTACTGCATCTTTGTATTTATGGTTATATCTGTAATTTGTTGCGTTCCTGTTTAAATCCGGATCAGTGGTGTCAGAGCGGTCTGCTCTCTCTCTGTTTTTCTTTGCATGTCCCCAACGAGGTCTGGATATAAGGAGTTAGGGCTTAAACTAGTCGAACCTTTGCAAGACCAACCTCGCAAATCCTGACCGCCTCCCATGGTAGATGAAAAGAAAGACGAGGGGGCAGGAGATCCTATCAAAATCTTGCTTGAAAAAGCCCTTGAGCGATAAAGAAACTCGATGATGGACAACTTTGCCCGGATCCTTTAGTGGCTACCCAAGGGCGACACATCTACTTTCGGCAGCTACTCTGGAAGCGCCACACCCTTTAAGGTACAAGTTAACTTTGACATTCCCATATTTGAGGATCAGATACATGCAGACGCTGTAGGTAAATGGTTAAACCTGCTAGAAGGATATTTTTCTGTTCATGATTTTTCTATTCGGGAAAAGATCACTTTTGCACTTCTCAAAGCAGCCCCCCACGTCAAGGACTGGTGGGAAACCTACTGTGAGCAGAAGGATGAAAGTATGAACTCACTGTTTTCAGCGGCACCCACTTGGAACTCGTTTCGGGATGCCATCAAGGAGTAATACTACCCTAGCGGGAGCTATGAGGATAAATAGTTAAAGTGGACAACGCTGCGATAGGGAAGGGACCAAGATGTGTCGGAGTTTACCAATGTTTTTCATACCATTTGCACGAAGTTGGGTAACAAGGATTCTGAGAAGCATTTGGTTCTTAAGTACCGCGGCTGCTTGCACAGGTACATCTAGGACGAGATAGAATTCCTGGACATCTCCTTGCTTGGCACGACATACCGATATGCCATCAAGATCGAGCAAAAGTTTAAACAGAAGAAGTGAGACTTTGGATCTGCGAATCCGAAGTAAGGGAAAGGTGCCCCCAAACCGCAGAAGAAAGGACAAAGCCAAGGCGGGGCAGCCCAGGACAACCCGCCAAAGCCGCAAGAAAAGAACAACGCCGCGAAGCCAAAGAAGGACATGGGAAAGTGGTGTGAGTTCCATAAGAGCTCCACTCACAACACAAGTGAGTGTCGGGCCAAGCAGTCATTGGTGGCCGAGCTAAAGGCTTCGGAATTAGATGCATGTTCCGACTTTGAGTTAGAACCCGACAAGGGGAATGACAAAGGGAAGCAGATTATCGATGCGGTGCCCAACACGATCGTTGCCACCACGAAGATCCCAGAAGGAGGAACCCGAAGATCCAGAGGAGGAGGAGCGCCTCTTCCACTCCCAGATGTGGGTAAAGGGTTCCCTGCTACAGTTCATTGTCGACAGCGGGAGCCAAAAGAACCTCATTTCGGCAGAGGCCGTGAAGTGGATGGGCTTACCGACCACAACACATTCACAGCCATACACCATCGGGTGGCTTCACCAAGGACGTGATCTTCGTGTGAGCCAGCAATGTTGCCTTGCATACAACATCAAGCCCTTCACGGATGAGGTATTATGTGATGTTGCTCCCCTTGATGTTTGTGATGTATTATTAGGCCAACCATACTTATGGAAGCGACATGCTATGTATGAGTCAAGGCCTCGTGCTGTTATTAACTTATTGTTACTTTGGGAAATAAGTTGTACAGGATACTGGAGGTAGCACCCCTACGACCATCTCTTTGATTACTGCAAAATAATACAGTAAGCTCATTTCCAAAATTAGGAAATTTGTTTTCCTGATGATATGTCCTCAGGGAAAGAAGAAGACGGTGGCCACGACTTCCAGACAGGACCCCTCCACACGACAACAACAGATGGACAAGGTCGTGGATGAGTACGAGGACATTTTCACCGCCTCTGCACTGTCAGGTCAAGCACTCCATCGATCTGACCCCAAGTGCGCTGCTGCCCATTGGACTGATCTATCGGCCCTTTGTTCTGGAGAACGACGAAATCAAGAGGCAGATTCAAGAGCTGCTGTAGAAAGGTCACATCCGTCCAAGTTCATCGCCCTGTGGGAGCCTGTTCGTGTTGGTACAAAAGAAGGAAGGGACTTGGAGACTCTGTATTGACTATCGGGCACTGGACAAGATCATTGTTCAGAATAGGACCTTCTGGACCAACTGAAGGGGGCAAAATATTTCAGCAAGATCGACTTGAAGTTCGACTATCACTAAGTACCAATCGAACCCTCCGATGTGTGGAAGACTGCCTTCAAAGCCAAGGAGGGCCTTTTCGAATGGTTGGTTATGCCTTTTGGGTTGACGAATGCTCTTGCAACCTTCATGAGGTTGATGGATGACATCTTGCAGCCATTCACCAACTCATTTGTAGTAGTATACTTGGATGACATCCTGATCTTTAGCCAGAGTTGGGAAGAGCACCTCCACCACATTTGACAGGTTCTCCAAACACTGCGGCAACACAAGCTGTGTGCCAATTTGGTGAATGCACTTTTGGCATGACCCAGGTTTAGTATCTAGGATATATTATTGATGAACAAGGGGTGCATGTGAATCCAGCCAAGATCCAAGTCATTCGGGATTGGCAACCTCAACCACTCTGACTGAACTCCGTAGCTTTTTGGGTCTTGCCAATTTCTACCGCATGCTCTTGTTGGGATTCTCTCATATCACTTGGCCCTTGAGTCAAGTCACCAAGGGAGGAGCGAAAGCAATTTTTTTTTGGTCTGAATCTCAACAGAAGGCATTCACAGAGTTGAAACATCTTCTCTGCTCTGCACTAGTGCTCACTTTACCAGATTTGCAACAACCATTTGAGATCGAGACAGATGCCTCTGACTATGCTATTGGGGCAGTCCTTACTCAACAGGGGCATCTAGTGGCATATCACAGTGAGACACTTTTAGACACAGTCAGGAAGTATCCCACTTATGACAAAGAGATGTATTCCATTGTGCAGGCCTGCCGACAATGGAAGCATTACATTTTAGAGAAGGAAACGGTCATCCACATAGACCACTGACCCTGCAGTTCATACAGACGCAAGGGAAGTTGCAGAATGATTGCCATCAAAAGTGGTCCAGATGCCTTCAGCAGTTCCATTTGAATATCGAGTATAAGAAGGGTAGCACCAATAATGTTGCAGACTGCCTCAGCCAACCACCGATCATGGCGTTAACCACCGTGCTCAACTCTTGTGGACACAAGACTTCTGATTGGCCACTTCTCTACAAAAGCGACCCTCAATTTGGTCACAGATACCAGATACTCTTGGAGGGTCAACAAGTTCTAGATTTTCACCTCCAGGATGCCCTGCTATGCCACTTAGGACACCTTTGTGTTCCTTCAAGCAAGCGAGCCAAGAAGATTGGGAAGCACACTATAGTTGGGCCGCTAGGCATTTCGGGGTTGAGAAAACAGTGGTAGTACTACAGAAGTATTTCTATTGGTCGAATATTTGACAGGATGTCGGGAAGTACATTAGATCCTGCATTACCTGCGCCATTGCCAAACCGACCATCAAGAAGCAAGGCCTCTATACTTCGATGCCTACCCCTAGTCGACCTTGGGAATCCATCTCCATGGATGACATGTCAGGCCTTCCTTCTGCTAAGCATGGCAACGACTGTGTTTTTTTGGTTGTCGACAGATTCTCGAAGATGGCCATTATGGTAGCCTGCAAGAAGAATATCACAACAAAAGCCACTGCTAAACTCTTCTTTGAACGAGTGTGGGTACACTTTGGGATCCCATAGTCTATCATCTCAGATCGGGACAACAGGTTTCTTAGTACATTTTGGTCCAGTCTCTCGTCGATGCTGGACACCAAGCTCACTAAGTCCACAACTTTCTATCCCCAAACTGATGGCCAGATAGAGGTTGTCAACAGGATGATCGTACAGATTCTGCGCATGTACAACTCAAAGCATACATTCACATGGGATGGGATGAGAGGCTTCCCTATGTCCAGCACAGCTATAACCGGGCTCTCCACAGCTCGACTAGCCACAACCCTTTTCAGGTGGGCTAGGGATTCCAGCCACTATGGGATTCTAGCCACAATTTCATTGAGCACATCCAACATATCCGCTAGCAGGTCCATGACATTCTGGAGAAATCAAATGCCAAGTACAAACAACGACATGATCAACATCGGGTGCCACGCAAGTTTCAAGTGGGTGATAGAGTCTGGTTGCATTTGCAGAAGGAACGCCTTACCGGAGCTTATCGGAAACTCAGACCACTCCAATATGGTCCTTACACCATTACTAAGGCTGTGGGTCACAATGAATTTGAGCTCAGCATTCCCCCATTCTTTGGCCTGCACCGAGTGTTCAATGTGGACTGCCTTTGACCATACTTCCCACCATTGTTGGACACATCAGACATTGCAGAACAACTCACACCTACAGAGTTAAATCCAGATTGCATGGAGCAAGCCACAACTGGTTGGATCATGGACACACAGATCAAGAACACCCGACAACAAAGGATCCAACTATATCGAGTTGTCAAAGCAGGCCAACTCCTTCACCAGGGTAAGTGGCTCACTAGGGACCAAGTTCAGCAGAAGTTTCTCATCTCATGGAGGAACTCAACGCAATGGGGACCATTGATTCCTAAGGGGGGAGGAATGATCCAGGTGGATATCGGTGGCCACCCGCCTATTCCACTTGGACACCCACCATTGTTTCTTTCAGCTTTTTCAATTTCCTTATTTGTAGCACAATTTACTATTTTTGGCAGTTTTTCGGGTCCTGAACTTCCAAAGCCGTTTTGGGGCCCTAAACGACGTTTTTTTGGGAAAATTGGGAGCAACATGGGGCATTAATTGATATTGCTCACTCAAAAGTTGTAGTCCTCGGATAGATCTTTCTAACGAGGTATTGTGCGCGTCAAACGAAGATCGTATGCCAAAGTTACGACCCTGGGAAGTTGATGTACCAATTTACCCAAACAGGGCCCATAGTTTGGCGCTTTATCTCCTAGGGTTAGGTTTTTGGATGTTTAGGGTTTTCCAATGTTTCTCAACAATAAATAGGCTTTCGAGCCTCATTATACCACAGTTCAGAGGCATGTAGCCACCACATCTCTTCTCAGAGATAAGCTACCATTGCCCGAGCTAGTCTTATTTCAATTATGTTTTTAAGCATATTTCAATATTTGATATTAATGAAATGGAGTGTTATTTCTACTGCATCTTTGTATTTATGGTTATATCTGTAATTTTTTGTGTTCCTGATTAAATCCGAATCAAGGTTTTGGCCCAAACATAGATGGATGCAAAACCTGACACTTGGGTTCCAAGCCCACAAGTTGCCCTTGTGGTGCTTTTCCCTCCAAACCCTAAACGCTAGGGCTTGGAGTACCTCCTAAGCTACACAAATCAACACACACTTCTTCCCAACGTCCAGCTTCCAACTTCCAAAGATCGAACTATGCTTGAGAGAGTGAGATGCTCAAATGAAGTCGAACTGCCTTGTATATATAGCCTTCTAATTGTTGAAATTTCTAAGTATTACCCGTGAGAAATTTTATCTGCATTCTTTGTTTTATTTCACATACTTGTTAATTACAAACAAGTTATTTAAACATATAAATACTGAAATAAACACAATACAATCTCAACCATTTACAGATCAACAACTGAAAGAAATAGCAAACACACAAGTGACATCGTTAATTTTGGACATCTCATCCCCGAAAAAACCCAACTTGCGAAAACTGGCGCAGTAATTCTAAGGGTTATATATGCAGTTTTTCCGAGTACAACTGGGTGCCAAACCGGCTCACCCGATAGAGAAAATAATTTGGTAGTAATACCTCTTTATTCAGAAGCAGATATTCGGAAAATTTGCCCCATAAAACCCTCTCCAACGCAACTGAAGCACTGCGTCAGCTTGAAAACCCCCTGCGTTAGCTCTATGAGGCTCTGCGCAGCCTCTTTGGCTCTCTGTGTCACTCCGACAATCTCTGCGTGGATGATGTAGGCCCTCCTAGTCGCTGCACTGTCTCTGCTAGCCTCTACGTGGGTCCTTTTGGCTTTTGTGTCTTCTTCTCTGCCTCTGTGCTGGTCTTTCGACACTATCTCTGCCTCTCTGTCTCGTACTCACTGCCCCTCGCTGCAAACTGATCATTGATTCAATTTCTCTTTAGCAAACGTCGCTCTAGAAAATTGAATGACTGATCACTCTTGTGTGTTCTCCAACTGACCCTCAAGCCTCCTCTTATACTTTTTCTGTTGGTCCTTCAATGGCTTAGATTACATCTCTAATCAATGGTTAAAATTAGATTTGGCTTGATCCATGTCATTTAGAACCTTCTAACCCAGTTTTATATTAATACCCAATAATATTTTAATTTTCCCAAGTTTAGACTTAAGAACTCCTTTCAAAATATTAATTATGATAATATCTCCTAAACCGGGTAGAATCTGCCCAAACCATTCTGGGTCTTGGAGATATCATGTGCTTTAGCCTCTCCACCAATTTTCATGGCTAGAGCACATCCGATGCTACCCCAAATCAACACTCCCTCTTAGCGAGGATTGTGCTATAGTAATACTCTACACTGAGCATCACTCTGATTATACGGCATCGGTACCTATGCTAATGCTAGGCCTCCCCGCCCAACATCCTCTGCACTGCTGCCCATGGCCCTGCCACTGCCACTGCTGCATCCGTACGACATCTTCCTCTGCATCCGTGCTACTGCTGGTCCTTTCTCCCAACACTGCATCTGTACTGCAACCCCTTCTCATCATGCTGCATCGTGATACTGCTTACTGTTATTGCACTGCAACTCAGTTATTGAGAAGTAAGTAACTAATCCACCCAACTACTGACATCCCTGTTAGGCTAGAAACACCCCCGATGTTGAAGCTCTCTCTTCTGTTATCATGTGCTCCCTCTGCTGCCTCTGCACTGCTGCAACAACTCCTTGCCTCTCGCACTGCTACAAACCTCTTTGTGCCATCTTGCACTGCTGCAACCTCCTTTGTGCCTCTCGCACTGCTGCATCCCTCTTTGTGCTGCTCAGGATTACTGCACTGTAGCACTCTCTGCCGCTTCATCTGCATCTGTTTCTACTGCCATCCGCCATCGTGCTACTCTCACTTCGGGCCTCCCGTAGCCAGGTATGATCCAAGAGTTTGGGTACCTCAAGGATCCTGCCCCTCATCGCCGGTAGACTGTAGTCCTCCTGACTACAGTTCGATGTCTCCCCACCTCTTCTCTAGAGGTACATGAGCACTCATGGCACAATCGTCATCCTCCTCTACCTCCTTTTCCACCTTTGTTGGTGTTGCCTTGGAGTTAGACACCTCTCCCTTATATTTCTTCCTCGGACACTGATTTGCATAATGCTCAGTTCCCCATAGTTGAAGCACTTTATCTTAGAGAGGTCCTTTTTCTTCCTTTTCTCCTGTTTCCTCGCAAATGCCAGAGCTGCATCCTCTTCCTCTTCCTTCTTGATCTAGACTCCTTTGCTGCTACTTCTTGTCTTGGATAACTGTCTGATCTCTTCTTGGCGAAGAGTCGTCCATTGTTCTTCCTAATCTGGAAGATTCGCCCTGCCCAGAATGTTCTAGACGAATGTCTCCCACTCCTCGGAGACTACGTTTAGAGCGGTCCTCACCATCAACTTCTGATCCGGCGTCGCCCCTATGGAAGTCAGTTGGTCCTGGATCTCCTTCAATCTTCCGAGGAAGTGATCTATATGCTCCCCCTTCTGCATCTGGTATGACTGCAACTGATTCTCAGGTAACATCTTCCTTTGCATGGAAGTATGCTTGTACAAGGTCTTCAAGGTTTCCCACATTTCCTTTGCCGTTTCCTTCTCGACAATATGCTGGGCCACGTGATCCTTGACCCCATCAAGGATTATGCATTTCGCCTTAGCCATTGCTTCATCGTACTTTTCATTGTCAGCTGGGTCAACTAGGATAGCCACTATTCTCAAGGCGAAGGCCTTGATGCAATGTCTATCTAGAATGGACAGGATACTGGCCTTCCAGACCACAAAGTTGGACGCCCCGTCCAACCTGTTGTGATCCCTTTGTCCATTCATGGCCATCTCTCTGCTCTTCCTTTCGACTCCTCCGAGTCTCTACTTTCCTTTGGAAGTTCTTTCTTCGACTCCCTCTAAGTCTCTACTTCTCGTTTGGAATTTCTCTACTAGATTCCCTCTGAGTCTCGATTTCCCTCCTGGAAATCCTCCTGCCATCTGTCGAGTCGCACCACTCTGATCTCTTATGCACTTGCAACACTGATATGGATTTCTTCATTAGAAATCTGCCTAGGTAGCGACTCCCTCTACCTTGGTTTTGCCTCGTTAGATACTGTTCTGTTTCGGAAACAACAACACCCCCCCAGCTTCACTCCCCGCAAACTGCCCACAACTTCCTAAGCTCCAACAATCGAAGGATTGAGCCTCTAAGCTCTGTGCAATCCCGACATTGGCTGCAATTCTCCACTAGCCAATTGCGTCAACCCTCCTGGTCTCTGCATGGCTCTTTGTGAGCCTTTTTTGCCCTCCTCAGCCTTTGCGCTGGCCTCCCTTTGGCTCGAACTGATGACACAGTCCTCTGTGTCAATCCTCTGTCGCTTTCTGCTAGGAACAACTTCTGTCACTTGGGACAGTTGTTTCTGCTGCAAATGCTCTAATTCAGCTGATGCCTTCAGCTATCCTGTGATCTGCAACCACGCTTTAATACCATGTTGAAATTTCTAAGTATTACCCGTTATAAATTTTATCTGTATTCTCTGGTTTATTTCGCCTACTTTTTAATTACGAACAAGTTATTTAAACATATAAATACTAAAATAAACACAATACAGTCTCAACCATTTACAAATCAACAACTAAAAGAAAGAGCAAACACACAAGTGACACCATTATTTTTGGACAACTCGTCCCCGGAAAAACCCAACTTGGGAAAACTGGTGCAGCAATTTTGAGGGTTATATTATTAAGCAGTGTTTCTGAGTACAATTGGGTGCCAAACCGGCTCACCCGACAGAGAAAATAATTTGGTAGTAATACCTCTCTATTCAGAAGCAGATATTCAGAAAATCTGCCCCACGAAACCCTCTCCAACCTAATTGAAGCACTGCGTCAGCCCTCTTGGCCTCTACGTCAGCCTGAAAACCCCCTGTGTTAGCTCTCTGAGGCTCTATGCAACCTCTCTAGCTCTCTGTGTCACTCCAGCAGCCTCTGCGTGGATGACACAGTTCCTCTTGGCCTCTGCTAGCCTCTACATGGCTCCCTCTGGCTTCTGTGTCTCTCTCTGATGCTGTGCTGGTCTTCCGACACTATCTCTGCCTCTCTATCTCATACTCATTGCCCCTCGTTGCAAAATGATCGTTGATTCAATTTCTCTTAGCAAACCCCACTCTAGAAAATCGAATGACTCATCACTTTGGTGTGTTCTCCAATTGACCCTCAAGCCTCCTCTTATACTTTTCATATTGGTCCTTCAACAATCGAGATTACATCTCTAATCAACGACTAAGATTAGATTTGGTTTGATCCATGTCATTTAAAACCTTCTAACCCAGTTTTATATTAATACCCATTAATATTTTATTTTTCCTAAGTTTAGACTTAGGAACAATGTTACTTGGGAGCAGGAGCGAAAACGGGAGCGGGAGCCACGTTTTCAGAAGCTCCCAGTTTGGGAGCGAATCCCGGAGCGATTTTTTAAAAATATAATATATATATATATATATATATATTTTTTTTAATTTTTGATACATATATGTCACAAAAACTTGTAAATGAAGAATTAGATATTAAAAAACATAAAAAAACATAGATTGATCATTGAACCATATCACATCAATCATCTAGAAGTTATAATCTTCATCAACCATGTCCACAAGTTAGTAAAATACATATTACAACTGCAACATATTGTCTCGTGAATCATGATTCATCAAATTCAATCTTGAAGTTTCAACTTCAAGCTTTCAAAATTGAAAATTCAATATATAACATTTATCATCATTGGTCACCAAAGTTGTACTTGTAAGCTAAGTTTAACCATTACAAGAAGTGATATCTTAGATATTTCTAAGTCCTAACTTCTAACTGTTAACATGAAATGAAATGTTATAAAATGGAACATGAATAATGAAATGAAATGAAACAACTTTAGTCTTTCATGAAGCATCATATTCATAATTCAATCATTACCAATGAGTTATAATTGCCAACTTCAAACTTCAAATTTTCATTGTCACAGTCATATATTGTTTACAAAAA
>APFE031586425.1:149883-160643 GCA_000404065.3 Pinus taeda | reverse complement strand
TTGCATCATAAATCTCTAAATCACCCAATACTGAATCACTGAAACCCTGTCATCAAAAACACAGAACGCAAACCAGAGCCTAGAACTTCTGCAACAACCAGTAGAATCAACAGCAACCTGAAATACCAAATCTCATAATACATACGCTACTTCACTATACCAAAACCGCGTGTATACGCGCTTTCACCTCATACAACCCGCGTACAGATCTAAAGATAATTACTTGTACCTTCGCTGTTATATCAACCCAATCCAAGCAGCACTAACCGATAACCAGCAATACTAGATCTTCGCACTTTGTCAGACATTCATTCCTTGCTCACACCTTTTTGCCTAATGATCTTCTCCTTATATAGGTTAGGCTTCTCTCAACACCATGGTCCAAAACCGTGTAGAAACAATACCATGAAGCCAATACTTGGGGTCGTCACTTTGGACCAAATACTATGGACCAAAACCATGATTTCCAACATGTACGCGCCTTTACTCTTATTAACCCGCGTGTATACGCGTACGCTCCTTCTGCTTCGCTAACCTGCGTATATACGCACTTTCTTCACGGTCAACCTGCGTATATCTCTCTATTTACCTGCTGCACTATGATCTGTCCTCTGCCATCAAGGACAACACCTGAATCATAATGCCAACACTTCTAAGATACTCAAACTTCTTATTAGGAAGAGACTTTGTTAGTATATCAACTACCTGATCATTTGTCGAGACATATTGTAGCTTCACGATCCCATCCTGCACCAAGTTCGTAATATAGTGGAACTTATTGTTGACATGCTTCGTCCTAGCATGAAACACGAGATCTCTAGATATTTGATACAACTTTGATTATGACAATTAATCACAGTGGGATCTAGAGGCTTCTCGAACAGATTTGTTAGAAGATTCCTCAACCATACAACCTCCTTTCCTACTTCACATGCAACCACATACTCTGCTTTAGCACCACTCAAAGCAACATAATCTTGCTTTCTAGTCATCCATGAGATCATAGTAGATCCCAAACAAAAGTATCCTCCGATAGTGCTTCTTCCATCGGTCTCACTGCCACCCCAATCAGAATTTGTGAAGCCAATCAACTTGACTTCCTTGCTATTGTACTTTAGGCAGTGATGTATCATACCACGAAGATATCTCAATATATGCTTGGCAACTATCCAGTGATCCTGGCGAGGCTCCAACTAGAATTGATTAAGGATGTTCACAGCAAAAAAGCATATATCTGGCCTAGTATTTACCAGATACATTAGAGAACCTACCAACTGATGATAGGATGTAGGATTCACGAGACTTGAGTTGGAGCTTCTCAACTTCTTGAGATTGGTGATCATAGGAGTAGTCATGGACTTGGAATCCATCATCCCAATTTCTGCAACAACTTGATGTACTTTCTTTGCCCCAAATATATCTCCCCAGGATTTTGCCATACTTCCAGACCTTGGTAATAGTGCATCAGTCCTAGATCCTTCATCTCAAATTCGACTGCCAGCATCTTCTTACATTCTTGTATCTTTTTCTTGACACCTGTGATGAATAGATCATCCACATACAATAGAATAATGACTGGCTCATTATTCACAACCTTGATGTATAGATTAGGATCAACGAAACTCTTTATGAACCCAATTCTCATAAGGTGTGCATCCATTCTTGCATACCTTGCCCTAGGAGCTGGCCTCAAACCATACAGGGCCTTCTTGAGTCTACAGATGTGAGTGTCCCTGCCATTTTCTTCAAAGCCTTCAGGTTGCTCAATGTATACTTTCTCATTGATGGTCCCATTCATAAATGTTGTTTTCACATCCATTTGATGGATGTTTCTTCCCATTGTAGCAGAAAACGAAACCAAAGATCTAATGGTAGTATACCATGCAGTGGGTGCAAAGGTTTCTTCATAATGTATGCCTTCCTTTTGAGAGAAACCCCTTCCAACAAATCTGGCCTTGCATTTATTTATGCTTCCATCAATTGCGTGTTTGATCTTGTAGATCCATTTTGAGGTGACAACCGATTTGTCACTAGGTCTAGGAGCGATTTCCAAAACCCCATTCTTCATGATGGATTGATATTCATCCTGCGTAGCTTTCTTCCATACTTCTTAATGAGCAACTTCTTCAAATGTAGATGGTTCTGCTTCAATTAGTCTTGTCATATATGCAACATATCCATAATATCTTTTCGGCCTTTTGCTTTCTCTAAAGGTTCCTTTCGTAGCTCCATGCCCTTCAACATCTTCAAGAGTGGCTTTTAACCAATTTGGTTTCTTCCTTGTGCTCGGTATGACCACAACTTAAATAGGCTCACTTGGTCCTTCTTCTTCCTCTTGAATTGTAGAAGGGTTGTCGTGTTGTACTTCTTCTTCTTCAAATATGGGTATATGTTCGTCATCAGAATCAATAGGAATATCCTTTGACTTTTTGTAGGCTTGATTCTCATCAAATATAACGTCCCTGCTCACTTCAATTTGTCTTCCTTCCTTGATGTAGATTTTATATGCCTTTGAGGAGAGACTATAGCCAAAGAAGATCCCTTTGATGCTTGTAGAATCCAACTTCTTTCGCTTGTCCTTTGGAACATGGATATATGTAGGACTCCCAAAGATTCGAAGATGGTCCACACTTGGTATCTTTCCCGTGAATGCTTCCTCGGGTGTGATATTATCGAGAATTCTATGAGGACTTCTATTTTGAATATATACGACTATCATTGCTGCTTCTCCCCATAGAAACTTTGGCAAATCTTGATCAAGTAGCATTGTTCGTACACCTTCTTCAATTGTCCTATTCTTTCTTTCGGCTACAACATTTTGTTTGGGATAGTAGGGAACAATAAGCTCCCTCTCAATTCCTGCTTCTTTACAATATGCAATTCATTCTTTAGAAGTGTATTCCCCACCATTATTAGAGCTCAAAGATTTTATCTTTCTTTCGATTAGGGTTTCCACTTCGCATCTAAACTCCTTGAATTTCTCAAATACTTCATCCTTTTTCTTGAGAAGATATAACCTTGTCTTTCTAGAGTGATCATCAATAAGTGTCACATAGTAAAGATGACCTTCAAGTGATTTGTCGGACATGGTGCCACACACATTAGAATGTATGAGGTCTAATATCTCTTTAGACCTTGTTTCATTATTTGAAAATGGTTTTCTTGTATGTTTTCGCAAAGAACATCCCTTGCAAACTCCTTCACGATCTTCTTCAATATCGGGGATGCCATGAACTAGATGTTTAAGAGTAGGAATGACTTTGTAGTGAAGATGACCATATCTTCTACTACATAGCTCAATAGGAGAGATTTTCGTATGAACTAGGGCTTGAGGAGGTTGTGTAATTATTCTATACAAACTTCCTTCACGAACTCCAATGACCCTAGCGTTCAATACTACAATCCTTTCCCCAGACCAAGACCTTTCCATCAACTAAAGCAACTCTATCCCCTTTATCTTCTAAGCAAGAAATTGAAAGCAAATTCTTTTTCAAACCTGGAACATATAGTATGTTGTTGAGATGTAATTTAGCCCCATTCTCTAGTTTCAAAGATGTTGATTCCAGGCCTCTAACAACATAGATTTTGTTGTCTCCCAATCCACTGCATGAGATGATGGTTCCTTTGAAAGAGTTTGTAGATGCGTACTTTCCCCTGTCATATGCCTTGATGCGCCACTGTCAATGATCCATGCATTATCATCATTGAGGGATCCTATAAGTGCAGGTAGAACCCTTGACTTTTGACCTTATTGAATAAGTAGTATACAATCTTCTTGATCCATCTTCCTGTAGAAGTGAATCCCATTCTTATCATAGAGGGAGTAATCATTTGCTTCAAGCCAACGAAGTGATCTTCAATCTTCTTTGACCTTAGCTCGGATACCATGTTGAGAAATCAATGCTAGTAGGATTAGGGTTAGATTTCTCTTTCTTGATAATTACTTGTGAATTATTTTACTTATTTGTTATATTATCTTTCATCAAGCAATTACCAAATTATGTGTGCATGAAGATCACAAAAACACAAGACACAAGATGTAGGCACTCTGCCAGGGCAAAACCCCTATCTAGGGGAAAACCCAGTGAAAATCTCTCTCTTCAGTAGTTTTCTTGAGGTTCTTGTACCTAGACAAAGACCTCCTCCACACCAAGCCAACCTCTCCTACTTCGATCGAACCTTCGACCTAGCAACAACAACACTTCGACCTTAACAACTTCGACTTGGCAACTTTTGACATTCACAGTAGCTTTGACCTTGACTAGGAGACTTCGATCTCCCAAATCAGCCTACACGAGAGAGAGAGAGGTACCAAAATTTTGATTTTCTTCTTCCCTTCCATCTTGACTAGACTTGCACTTCTTTTGGACCCTTCCTTCAACTTCGCACTTCTTCCCAACTTCCAGCTTCCAAAGATCGAACTATGCTTGAGAGAGTGAGATGTTCAAATGAAGTTGAACTGCCTTCTATATATAGCCTTCTAATGAGGTCAAATTCCCTTCGTTGTGGCCGACTTTATCTTCATGAGGCCGACTTGGTGTGGAGGTTACATGATTTATTTTTGACTTAAAAATAATTCTTTTTACATTCAAAAGCCCAAGAAGAGTTTCATAAAATATACAATGACTCTATTGACTCTTTATTAATCCTAGGAGTCCATAATGTGGATTTTAACTAATAAAATGATGACCCAAGCATGAAATCCATGCTTTAACAAGTCATTGTAACAATGATAAAAATTCTTTTGACAAATACATTTTATGAAGGGCGAACCTAGTTACATTTTTCTAAACTACACGTGTACTTGAAGAAGCCAAGTACATATCCCCTCCTTCATCTGAGCACGTTTTTGCTTCTTTAAAAGAAGCATCATCATATCCCTTCCATTTCTTTGCAATTTTGAATCTATAGTCTTTCTTATAATGTCCTTTTTTCCCACTTCTCCAACATACCTTTACAAATTTTTCTAAAGATTTAGATATTTCTCTAGATTTATATCTTCCACTTGATGACTATTTTTTTTTTTAAATTTCTATTATGGGAGTCTCCTCTTACAAACATGATATTTGTGTTCTAATTTTCCATGTTTTTTCATCTCATCTTGTTCGATAACAAGGATGAGACTATATTGTCAAAACTTAAAGTAGTTGCATTATTACCTATGGCAACAACCATACTATCCCGCGAGTGTGGTAAAGAACACAAGAAGCACTTACTATTGTGTTGATTTGACCAAAGGAGATAGATGAAAATCACCTGAGAATTAAGAAGGACTTGCCTGGGCCATATTGATTTGGCCAGGGGTAAATGGTCCAGGGGCAGACGCTGTATTGAGAAGCCATGAAGGATTTTGGTTGGGTCATGCTGATTTGACCAGAGGAGTTTGATACATTTCCCAGAGGAGTCTTATTGATTTGGTTGGGCCATGCTAATTTGTCCAGGGCTAAATGACCCAGGTACTCACATTTCCTACTCTAGGATGGAGTGATCTAGATTCTGTAGACGTGCATGTGAAAAGACACTACAACATAGCAAGCCCATGAACTTTTCTTACGGAGGAGAAATTTAGTTATGGAGAAATCTGTTGCAGTCGAGGAGAATACCTCCCCTCGTTAAGAGGGAGTGCTGATTTTTTGTAGCATCAGGAGGTATTCCTGAATGGCTAAAGAGGTCTCCCAATTCGGCCTAAGAAAATAAAAAAATAAATTTATATTTTGGAGCATCAAGTCGGCCCAGGAAGTTAAGTCGGCCTAGGAAGGTGAAGGGATGTGTCCCTTGGGGTATTTCAAATTTTCACCCAATTCGACTAATATAAATCAATGATGTGACCTCTCATTTTCTCCACCAAGCAAGAACACATTTCTTATCTCTCTTGGATAACTGCATGTGTGGAGGATGATTGTTTGACCAAGTTTGACTGAGCATTAACCAAGCTGTTTTTTGGATTGAATTGACTAGAGTTGACCAAGCTGCAGTGGACTACAGATGGGTGGGATGTGCAGATGGTTGACCACAGGCCACAAGGCTGAACCTTGAACGCAGGCTTGTTTGACTAGAATGTTGACCAACATCGAATCTTGATCTGTTTGACTAGTTTGATCAACATTTGACCAATGTTGACTAGCTAAAGTTTGCCCAACATTGACTTGTATTTTGACTTGGATATTGGCACATATTTCTAGACAAATTGTTAATTTGTAAACCTTGCTGAAGAATAATTTTGTCTAAAGAAAAGTTTTGGGTTTTCTCGCAAGGTTGGGTTTCCTAGGGTAAAATTATTCTCTTATTGTGCATGGCTATATTTGTATGATCTTTACTGTTTCCATTGCATTTATTGTTGATATTTTTTGAAGTGTAATTGCTTAATGATATCAGCGGCATAAGAATTCTGTGTGAAAATCATTAGGAGGTAATTATTTGGCAGAAAATTGTATCTATCGCATCTTGTAGAAAATTCAACAAGTAGTACAATAACCTTTGGGTGAAGAGGATGATATAGTAGCCCTTGCCACTTCTGTTAGGATACCTTTATGCTTCACGTAGATATTTAGGGATGCTAAAGAGTATTATGAGGCTTCCAGGAAGAAATTTAGAGAGAGCGAATATTCAAAGAAGTTTTTAGACTACGCGACATTGATGAGCAACATCATATAGATTTTGAGCTTTTTATCTTTGAGGAGGTAGCATATGGCAGGTTTGGTGGGATGCCATGGTGGAGGACTACACCTCCATTATGAAAAATGATGTTTTGAACATAGTGCCAAAATCAAAGGCAAAGTTAATAGTTGCTCTACAAGTTCAAGCATGCAACAGATGGAAACATCGAGAAGTTCAAAGTGAGGATCATGGTGTGAGGGTTCTTCTAAAAAGAGGGAGTTTGCTACGAGAACATATTTGCTCTAGTGGGCTACTACACCACCATTATGAAAAATGATGTTCTGAACATAGTGCCAAAATCGAAGGGGAAGTTAATAGTTGCTCTACAAGTTCAAGCATGCAACAGATGGCAACATTGAGAAGTTCAAAGTGAGGGTCATGGTGTGAGGGTTCTTCCAAAAAGAGGGAGTTTTCTACGAGAACATATTTGCTCTAGTGGGCAAGTACATTTCCTATTAGAGTAGTATGGTCCTTAGCTTCATTTATGGGATGGAGGATACATTGGATGGATGTGAAGATAGCTTTCCATAATGAATTCATTGGGGAAGAAGTGCACATAGAGCAGCCTTTGGGCTTTGAGGTAATATCGAGGAGCCCCATGTTTGCAGGCTTAAGAAAGCCTTGTATGGACTCAAGCAGGCATCGAGAGCATGGTATTCCAAGATATTAAGGCTTTGAGGTAAATGGGAAAGAGTCCCATGTTTGCAAGCTTAAGAAAGCCTTGGATGGACTCAAGAAAGCACCAAGAGCATGGTATTCCAGAATATTAGGAATTTGAGGTAAATGGGATGAAATCCCATGTTTGTAGGCTTAAGAAAGGCTTGTACGAACTTGAGCAGGCATCGAGATCATGGTATTCTAGGAAAGATGTATATTTGTAGAGTTTGGGCTTCACCAAATGCGAAACAAATTCTAACTTATATTATACATTTGTTGGGATTGATTTGCTTATTTTGGTGCGGTATGTAGATGACTTATTGTTAAAATTGGCAACTAGGGCCAAACTCCATGTGGGTCTTCTTATTTATTGCAGCTGATATTTTTCTTGGATTCCTCTCGTCGAGAGGTGTAGGATTGATCTAAATATCATCCGTTTTCGACATGTATTAATGGAGATATGAATTTATTTGTGTTATGTGACAATTCGTCAAGGTCGACCAACAACCAAATTGCCCCCACTTGTCGTCAACATTTTACTATAAATAGAGGTGGCCTTCAAGTCATTTTGACACACACTCTCTTGTGATCTCTCTTCATTCTGTTTTGGGTTTTGATGAAGGAAAGATCTAGAGGGAATGCCCTAGGATATACGCTGGCCTAATGATGCCCTAATCTAGCCACTGGTAAGAGAGAGGTTTGGCCACAGTTCTAGAAGGGAGCTCTAGCCTTAGACGCAGTCAAAGGGAGCCCCAATATGCAACCATAATCCGCTGTCACTAGCAAGCGCTAGCTGCAGTCTATCTAAGCTCTAGCCACAGTTAAAAAGGAGGCTTGTTCCACAGCTAAGAGCCAGGCCTTATTCACATCTAAGGAGAGACCCTAAGCTGCTGCAAAAGAAGATCTAAGGAGTCCTATTCGAGCAAGAAGAAACTTGCTAACAACGTGGAAGAAGCATGAGTTGCTGCAGTATAATAAATACTGTTTCTATGCATAGGGTTATATCTGTTTGGGCCTGTTAGATGAGACCATCGTTTCAGCCAGCTGCTTTGCTAGGCTCTAAGCCATAGCAAGCAACTAACGTAGCTAGGGTAGCATTAAGGTGAAACATATTTACAAGAGACAATGTGACAAAAAGGAGAGACTTTCCTAGATGGACCGATGCTCTAGAAAAGCTTAGTTTGCTGACAGTATAAAGTATTGAGGACTGCATATTGAGCCCTATCTTGAGCACCATGAAGGGTAGCATTCCATTGGCGGACAACCGAAGTTATCCTGGGCAAGTTTTGATGAGCTGTTAGGGATTGAGGTTGATGCCCTAACCAGTCTCGGATTTTCAGTATGGAAGCAAGTACAAGAGCAGAGTTTGCGCTGATACATCTTGTTGTTGAAGGCTGAATTAATTGAGCTTTGTCTAAACTGTTTGAGGACTTACACAGTGATGAAGTGCAATATAGTGATGATGAAGTGTAGCACAATGATGAAGTGCAACATAATGATGAGTGCAACACAATGATGAAGTGCAACACTGTGATGAAGTGCAGCACAATGATGAAGTGCAATACAATGATGAAGTGCAATAGAGTGATGATGAAGTGCAACATAGTGATGATGAAGTGCAGCATAGTGATGAAGTGCAACACAGTGATGAAGTGCAACATAGTGATGATGAAGTGCAACACAGTGATGAAATGCAACATAGTGATGATGAAGTGCGGCATAGTGATGATGAGTGCAATATAGTAATGAAGTGTAGCGTAGTGATGATAGGTGCAGCATGGTGATGATGGATGCAGCATGGTGATGGAATCACCTTGGAGAATCCGTTGAAGAATGAGATCTGAATAGTGTGCCTTCACTTGAGTTCAGATCTGCAGTCCTTGTCATTAGAACTATTGTGTCATCTTCATGTGAAGATCTCTGATGTTTGATCTTGTCAACTCAAGGTGTTGACTTCTGATGTATATGTACTATCTCTCTCTGTGTCGAACTATTGAAGAATATAAGAAGAATTGATCAAGGGTTTTCCCACATTGGGGTTTGTCCCTGGCTGGCACCACATCTTGTGTCCTCTTGTCTTGGCTTGTCTTTTGCAATGTTTATTTTCTATCTACATTTTACTATCATGCTAAATGTGATTGCTAATCTGGAATTGATATTGAGCTAATATGGAAAATTGAAGTAAATTTGCTCTAAGCATAGAACATACCTAAAATTAAGATAGTATCAAAGGTGAGGCGAAGACAAAGCCCAAGCAAGAGTGAAAGAGCAACCATCGAATACAGTTGGACAAGGTCAAAGGCTCAATGGGTTCCTCATCCCTCTTCCCGGCTGAAGACAAGCTCCGGTCATGGATGGAAGATGTCTCTGAATCTGACATTGGAAGAGCAAGAAGGGTTGGATTATGTGAAGGGTAAAATCCCTGAGCCTCCATAAAATGCACTAGCTACAAAGAAAAAGTACACTAAGGGTGGAAAGAAAGGCAGATGCCTTGCTTGTAATAAGTTTGGCCATTATGCAAAGGAGTGTCCGAATAGAAGGGACACATCACTTGATGATGATAACAATCATTTGAGGGGCATCTTCAATGATCAAAGGAATGACAGGTACATGACAAAAGAAAAAGGAATGCAGTTCATCAAGGAAATGGCCGACTGTTCAAGAAGGCAAAGAACTCCAGGTATGAAGAATCATATGTTGATTTTGATAAGCAATAGGAGCATTAACTTATATTGGTCCTCTCCACAACCTCTCCTCCGAACTCTTTGGGAATCTAGCTTATTGATAGTAGTGCTTCAAGGCACTTCATCGGATTCAAGGAAGCTCTCTCTAATTTGATAGAGAAGGAAACAACCTTGGAGATTGTTCTTGGAGACGATGCCACCTATCCCATAAAGGGCATGTTACTCTTCAATTGGATTAGGGTAATCTTTATGTACCTGATCTCAAGAAGAACCTCATGTCCATTTCGGCAATGGAAGTCAAGGGTTTCAAGGTGGCATTCATCAATGGAAGGTACATGTTTGAAAAAGGAATTTTCAAGGTGCTTTTACTCATGGGTTCAGGGTTGGCAATTTGTATCAAGTTGCAGGAAATCCATTGGGGACCATGTCATGTGACACATCTCTTTTATGGCACCGAAGGATTGCCCATCCTCATTGTAAGGCCCTACTCGATGTGAGTCGGATGGTGACAGGGATGCTTGAATTCAAGCAAGAGCATGAAGGTATATGTTAGAGATGTATCGAAGGAAATATTACAAGGGGACCTTTCCCCTCATGTAATAGCAAGACCATAGATCTGAAACAACCCGAGGGGTTTTGAGATTCATGTTCGGGAATCTCATGTATGCAGGTTGAAGAAACTCTCTATAGTTTGAAGCAAGCACCCCGGGCTTGGTATGAGAGGATTGATAACTATCTGATGAAGCTGAGATTCACTAGGAG
>APFE031586425.1:115002-148229 GCA_000404065.3 Pinus taeda | reverse complement strand
AGATATGAATTTATTTGTGTTATGTGACAATTCGTCAAGGTCGGCCAGCAACCAAATTGCCCTGACTTGTCCTCAACGTTTTACTATAAATAGAGGTGGCCTTCAAGTCATTTTGACGCACACTCTCTTGTGATCTCTTTTCATTTTGTTTTGGGTTTTGATGAAGGAAAGATCTAGAGGGAGTGCCCTAGGATAGCTGGCCTAATGATGCCCTAATCTAGCCGCAGTAAGGAAGAATCTTAGCCGCTGGTAAGAGAGAGGTCTAGCCATAGTTCTAGAAGGGAGCTCTAGCCTTAGACGCAGTCAAAGGGAGCCCCAATACACAACCATAATTCGCTGTCACTAGCAAGCCCTAGTTGCAGTCTATCTAAGCTCTAGCCGCAGTTAAAAAGGAGGCCTATTCCACAGCTAAGAGTCAGCCCTTATTCACAACTAAGGAGATACCCTAAGCTGTTGCAAAAGATCTAGGGAGTCCTATTTGAGCAAGAAGAAACCTGCTAATAGCGTGGAAGAAGCGTGAGTTGTTGCGTTATAATAAACACTGTTTCTATGCATAGGCTTATATCTGTTTGCGCCTGTTAGATGAGACCATTGTTTCGGGCTGCTGCTTTGCTACGCTGTCATTTTAAGCCATAGCAAGCAACTGAGGTAGTCGGGGAAGCATTAAGGTGAAACATATTTACAAGAGACAATGTGACAAAAAGAAGAGACTTTCCTAGATGGACCGATGCTTTAGAAAAACTTAGTTTGTTGACAGTATAGAGTATTGAAGACTGCATACTGAGACCTGTCTTGAGCAACATGAAGGGCAACATTCCATTGGAGGACAATCGAAGTTATCCTGGACAAGTTTTGATGAGCTGTTAGGCACTGAGGTTGATGCCCTAACTAGTCCCGAATTTTCAGTACGGAAGCAAGTACAAGAGAGTTTGTGCTGATACATCTTGTTGTTGAAGGCTGAATTAACTGAGCTTTGTCTAAACTGTTTGAGGACTTACACAGTGATGAAGTGCAACATAGTGATGATGAAGTGAAACACAATGATGAAGTGCAGCACAGTGATGAAGTGCAGCATAATGATGAGTGCAACACTGTGATGAAGTACAACACAATGATGATGAAGTGCAGCACAGTGACGATGAAGTGCAACATAGTGATGGAGTGCAATACAATGATGAAGTGCAACATAGTGATGATGAAGAGCAACACAACGATGAAGTGCAACACAGCGATGAAGTGCAACATAGTGATGAGTGCAACACAGTGATGAAGTGCAACATAGTGATGATGAAGTGCAACACAGTGATCATGAAGTGCATCGTTGTGATGATGAGTGCAACATAGTGATAAAGTGCAACATAGTGATGATAGGTGCCACATAGTGATGATGGCTGCAGCATGGTGATGGAATCACCTTGGAGAATCCGTTGAAGAATGAGATCTGATGAGTGTGCCTTCACCTGAGTTCAGATCTGTAGTCCTTGTTATTAGAATTATTGTGTCATCTTCATAGTGAAGGTCTCTGATGTCTGGTCTTGTCAAGTCAAAGTGTTGACTTCTAATGTATATGTTCTATCTCTCTCTGCCAAACTATTGAAGAATATAAGAAGAATTGATCAAGGGTTTCCCCACATTGGGGTTTGTCCCTGGCTGGCGCCACATCTTGTGTCCTCTTGTCTTGGATTGTCTTCTGTGATTTATGTTTATGTTCTATCCGCATTTTACTACCATGCTAAATGTGATTGCTAATGTAGAATTGATATTGAGCTAATATGGAAAAATGAAGTAAATTTGCTCTAAGCATAGAACATACCTAAAATTAACACTTATTTCTTAGAGGTATAAAGAAACTCATTGTAGGGTGGTAAGCAAACATGGCAACTAAATTTGAGATGGGGGACACCCACATGATGCATTACCCTTGGGTTTGGAGGTATGGTAGAGATCGGAAGAGATTTGCCTTGGGTAGGGTAAGTATGCAATTGAGATTGTGTAGAGGTTTCAAATAGAGGAATGCAAACCTATGGCCATGTTACCCAATAAAAGCAGGAAACCGATAAGAGAAAGTTTTGGCTATTCATTTGTCAGCCAACCAACCAACAACCCTATGATGACCCACATATAGCTTTGCATCAAAGCTCTCCACCTACGCTTTAGTCAATGCTCTCTCCTATTTGGCATGCTTCTTAAAGGAAGGTGGATCATTTATTGGAAGGTACACAAACCATTTTTGTAATCATGTGCTTTCATTTAATGTTTTGGGGCTTACTAATATGGAACATGGGCCAAGTTGGATGATTAACCACTCTTGATTGTACCTTTGTTCCCACACTTCAACTGGGAGGTTATCATTTCCCCTTGTTCAGTGTGACCTCCCCTGTGGTCCTTCCTTTAGGAGGGGCACTAATAGGAGGAACTGATTGAAGCAGTGTGCCCAAGGTAATCCACACTTGCCACATTCCATGTTTCACTTATTATCCACATCCGTTCTTTGGGTTGATTGTCATTTGTCATTGGGACTGGCACCCTATATCATCATCTCTAAGTCAGGGCCTGAAAATTTGCCCTAAGAGGTTGATGCATCTAAAAGAAAGATTAAAACATATGAAGCCACAAATAAAGAAAAGGAAAAATGCAAAGGATGGTTGGGACATAGTAAACATGTGGTCAATGTTGAAAAATGTTTAACTAGGTTCGGCCTTCATAAGTATGAAATGTACTCTTGTAAATTATAAAATGAAAAGAAATTATTATTGTTATTGGAGCATGGGTTTGATGCTCAAGTTCTTTTATTTTATAGGTCAAGCACCCATTGAGTGCTTGTAGGGTTTGTCCTAGGTCTAAGAGTCATTGTCATATATTGAAGACCTCAATGGGCACATTGTATCATGTAAAGAAAAAATATTTTTGTCTTTAAAGTGTCAAAATACCCTCCAAGATCAAGTCGGCGTAGAAGCAGTGAAGTCGGCCTAATGAAGAGCCAGGTCTACCCCTTGAAGAGGCCTATATAAAGAGAGGAACTCGTTGCAGTAGTTGCAGCAGTTTCCAGGCAGACAAAATTTCAGATCTACAGTAGGAGGTCAAAGTTCTTGCAGCAGGAGGCCGAGTTAGTGGTTGATCTTGATCTTGGAGGGTATTGGTATGAATCACAAGGTCTTGGTATTCGTCAATTGAAGGATCTATAAGAAGAGAAGAGATTTAAGGGGTTTCCCCTCAAGTAGAGGGGTTTTGGCCCTGGCTTGTAGCCTATATACTGTCACTGTTCTTATTGTTTTGGTATTTGTTTGATGTATCTCACATTATAATAATAAGGAGCAAAGCTAATAAGGAAAAAGGTAACATAAACAATTATCAAGTTAAAGAAAATTAACATATTCATTGCCCTATTGAATTCTCAACATGGTATCAAAGCTAAGGTTAGCTAAGGGCATCATGAAGATTTCCTCTAGAGTGAAGAAGTTCATCAAGAACTGTTCCACGATAGCAAGCTATCTCAAGAAAGGTATCAAGGAAGCATGGAGTCTCTTATTTTCGTCAAAGAAGTTATCAATCAAGGAAAATGATGAAGGTCTCTTCTCGACTCTCTCTAACACATTCCAAGATGAAGACGTTTAGGTAATTGATAGTGGTGCATCAAGACACATGACTGGCCATTTCAAATAATTGAAGACCTTATCAAAAGGAAAATCCACTTATTCAGTTGAACTTGGAAATAACAAGAGCTATCCCGTAAAGGGTATTGGATCAACATCTATAAAGTTGGAGAATGGAGGCAACAACCACCTCAACAACATTCTATTTGTTCCAGGTTTGCATAAGAACTTACTTTCCATTTTAAGCTTAGAAGATAAGGGTGATAGAGTAGCTTTCATTGATGGAAAGGTTGTTGTATGGAGTAAAGACTCAAGTATAGAACAAGCTAAATTCATTGGCATTCGAGAAGGAAGACTTTATAGACTGATATCTCCTTTGGCCCAAGCCCTAGTTCACATTGAAATTAGCCCGTGTGAACTCTAGCATAGAAGATTTGGTCATCTACATTTTAAGATCCTTCCAACTCTAAGTTCCATAGTTGATGGAATACCTGCACTAAAAGAAGATCATGAAGGAGTATGTAAGGGATGTGCATTTGGTAAGAATACCAAGAGACCATTTGGAAGCAGTGATTCACTGTCAAAAGAAATCTTGGATCTCGTTCACTCCGATGTATGTGGCCTTATGACTCCTAAATCACTTGGAGGTCATCTATATTACGCCACATTTATAGATGATCATTCAAGAAAGACCTAGGTTTACTTAATGAAAACCAAGGACGAAGTATTTACAAAATTTCAAGAATTCAAAGTTGAAGTGGAGAACCTTACAGAAAGAAGAATCAAGATACTAATATCTGATAATGGAGGAGAATATACATCCAAGGAGATTATAGCTTTTTGTAAGGAGTCTGGGATTAAGAGTGAGTTGATAGTCCCATATAATCTTGAGAAAATAGAGCTGCAGAATGGAAGAATAGATCCATTGAAGAATGTGTAAAAGCAATGTTACAACATCTACCTAAGTTTCTGCAGGGAGAAACCACAAAGACAACTGTTTACATTCAAAATTGAAGTCGCCACTGGTCTTTAGATAACAAAACTTCGGAGGAAGTGTTCACTAGAAAGAAGCCATCTGTAGATCATCTCCAGATATTTGGATGTCCTATATACATCCATATACCAAAGGACAAAAGAAAGAAGCTGGATCCATCAGGCATGAAGGGAACGTTTGTTGGGTACGACAATTCATCGAAAGCTTATAGGATCTACCTTAAAGAATGACATCACATAGAAGTCAGTTGAGAAGTCATACTTGATGAAAGCATAGCATTCAAGAAATCAAAGGATCTTTCTGTAGACTCTGATGATGAAGAACTTTTGGTATTTGAGGAAGAAGTTGATAGGTGAGAAGAAGAATCATACCATGAAGAAGAAGTTCCCAGTGAACTTGTTCAACTTGTGGTCATCCCTGAAACTAGGAAAAGACCTAATTGGTTGAAATCTACACTACTTGATGCAGAAGGTCATGGGTCAACAAATGGCTCATTTAGAGAAAGCAAGAAACCCAAGAGATTTTCTGGGTATGCTGCATACATGACAAAACTAATAGATGCAGAACCATCCACTTTTGAAGAAGCTATAAGTCATCAGGAATGGAAAGATGCCATGAATGAAGAGTATCAATCGATAATGAAGAATGGAGTCCGGGAGATCGTACCTAGGCCTGAAGACAAATCTGTGGTAACTTCCAAGTGGATCTATAAGATCAAATATGCGATAGATGGAAGTATAGATAAGTATAAATCAAGATTTGTGGCTAGGGGTTTCTCTCAACTAGAAGGCATTGACTACGAAGAGACATTTTCTCCAACAACAAGGTATACAATGATTTATTCATTAGTCTCTCTGGCATCATCGATGGGATGGAACATCCATCAAATGGATGTCAAGACTGCATTTTTGAATGGCACAATAGATGAAAAAGTATATATAGGGAAACCCTTGGGATGCAAAGTTAAAGACGGGAAGGCATATGTTTGCAGATTGAAGAGAGCATTATAGGGCCTCAAGCAAGCACCAAGGCCATGGTATGCTAGAATGAATGCATACCTGTGAAGAATAGGCTTCAAAAAGTTCTGCTGATCTAAACCTTTATATCAAGGTTGTAGGTGGAGAACCTGTAATCATTCTTCTGTATGTATATGATCTTCTCTTGATAGGTATAGAAGGTGGAATTGATGAATGTAAGAAGCAACTAGCAACAAAATTTGACATGAAGGATCTCGGGCTGATACATCACTATTTGGGACTAGAAGTATGGCAAGGACTTGATGAAGATTATTTGGGTCAAGGAAAGTATGTGATCAAGATGTTGAAGAGGTTTGACATGATGGACTGCAAACCTATGACCACTCCGATGATCACAAACTTGAAGAGTCTAAGGAGTTCCGAATCAAGCCTTGTGGATCCTTCCAAGTATAGGCAACTAATTGGCTCACTGATGTACTTGGTGAATACTCGACTATACATATGCTTTGTAGTAAATGTTCTTAGTCAATTCCAAGTGGATACGAAGCATGATCATTGGGTCGCAACAGAACATATTCTGAGATATCTGTGAGGAACTGCCCACTACTGTTTGAAGTATGATAGACGGAAGGATGTCCAATTGATTGGATATACAGATTCCGACGGGGGAGGCAGTGAGCAAGATGGAAGGAGCACTACAAGAGCATGTTTCTGTTTGGGATCCTTCATGGTCTCATAGATGAGCAAAAAGCAAGATACAGTTGCTTTGAGTAGTGCTAAGGCTGAGTATGTTGCAACCTGTGAAGTAAGCAGAGAAGCAGTATGGTTGAAGAAGCTGCTATCCAACCTGTTTGAAGGACCGATGAACCCTACAGTGATACTTTGTGATAGCACTAGTTGTATACGTTTGTCTGAAGACCCAATGTTTCATGGAAAGACAAAGCATATAAACAACAAGTATCACTATATTTGAGAGCTAGTACAAAATGGTGTGTTGCAGCTACAGTGTATCTCCATTGATGAGCAGGTAGCTGACATATTGACAAAATCACTTCCAAACAAGAAGCTTGTGTGCTTGAGAGACAAGCTTGGTTTGGTTGATGTATACTCCCTAATTGAGAGGGAGAGATAGGCACTACATTCTTGTCTTCACTTGGGAAGAAAGAATGGAGGATTGGGTAACAATCTAGATTTTGATACTCTTTGAGAATGTGGTAGGGCATTCAAGACAAGAGTAGTTGTGGACTAATAGTGTTTGAGGACTAGCTATCCAGGATAAGAATAGTCCAAAGAATGTCATACTCGGTGAACACCCGGGTGGAGTATGTACCTTGAGAGACAATGATGATGGTGTCTATAAATCATTGGTCTCGCTAGCATTGTGCTCTGATCTTGTGGAGAGATAGAGATGGTCAAGGCCTTGTTGTGTGACAATGCTAGTTAACATGATGCTAGACAGATGGGTTACCAATCTGACTTTTTTTATGAGATCTCTTCAAATTGAGAATGACCGTATACCTCTTATGAATACCTCCCTAATTAAGAGGGAGTGTTGAAAAATGTGTAACTAGGTTCGGTCTTCATAAGTATGAAATGTACTCTTGTAAATTATAAAATGAAAAGAAATTATTATTATTATTGGAGCATGGGTTTCATGCTCAAGCTCTTTTATTTTACAGGTCAAGCACCCATTGAGTGCTTATAGGGTTTGTCCTATGTCTAAGAGTCATTGTCATATATTGAAGACCCCAATGGGCACATTGTATTTTGTAAAAAAAATTATTTGTCTTTAAAGTGTCGAAATACCCTCCAAGATCAAGTCAGCCTAGAAGCAGTCAAGTCGGCCTAATGAAGAGCCATGTCTACCCCTTGAAGAGGCCTATATAAAGAGAGGAACTCGTCCTCCAAAGAAGAACTCACTCATCTCTCATTCTATGTGAAGAAGAGGACGAAGAAGAGGTCGAAGAAGAAGGATGAAGAAGAAGTTGAAGAAAGTTGAAGTGTTTGGGCTAGTTCTCTCTCCTACGTGCACGACAAAGCTAGGGTTTTTGCACAAGGGTTATATCTAGTTTGATCTTGAAAGGAAGAGAGTAAAGAAGGCAAGCGAAGGTCACTTAGGGTATCTCTCTAGCCCTAAGTCACAAGGAAATTCAAGCGAAGGGAAGAAGAAGATCAAAGTTTTCGAGTGTGGCATCAACAGTTGCAGCAGTTGCCGGGCAGACAAAATTTCAGATCTGCAGTAGGAGGTCGAAGTTCTTGCAACAGGAGGTCGAGTTAGTGGTTGATCTTGGTCTTGGAGGGTATTGGTTTGAGTCACAAGGTCGTGGTATTTGTCAATTGAAGGATCGATAAGAAGAGAAGAGATTTAACGGTTTTCCCCTCAAGAGGAGGGGCTTTGGCCCTGTCTTACAACTTATATACTGTGTCACTGTTCTTATTGTTTTCGTAGCTATTTGATGGATCTCACATTATAATAATAAGGAACAAAGCTAATAAGGAAAAAGGTAAGACAAACAGTTATCAAGTTAAAGAGAATTGACATATTCATTGCCCATTTGAATTCTCAACAGGCAAAAGCTTAGCTTGATCTCTACCCCCTCATCAACCATCATTCAATTCCTCAACCTCATGGTACATCTAAAAGGAACTCTTAGATGTCCCGTTACCAAACTAGCAGGGGACCTGAAGGTAGATCCCTAAAGGGGAAAATGCTAGACCAAGGGCAAGAAATGGAGACAACCCACTGTCACCTCAACTAAGGCTCCCTACTATTTACGGACTTTCATGGATGGGAGGAGACACAATATATATGGGTCACAAATGAAGAATAAATCACCAAGTGGATATTGAGTGACCCAAATAATCCCTTTTTAGAAGAGGTTGAAGATGGATAGAGCTTGCGTGCTTTCTGAGCAAGGTACAATGTCTTCTAGGAGAAGGATGGGTGGATTTGAGGGTTAGGTTTAGGTAATATGACTTGTGAAAGAGTTTCCTAATCCTTAAAATCCTTATTGAAATCGGTATCCCGGATGGTTCTTGAAGAGTTACCTTTTCAAAGAAATGGGACCACACAGGACCAAGTAGACCCAAACTAGGTTAGGAAGTAAGGGTTTAGCAACCAATGATGTTCTTAACCCAAACAAGGAGGGGGAAAGGATCAAAGAAGCTAGGGCTTGGCTTTTCTCACAAATCTATCATCAGAATGGCTTCAAAATTGGAGGAGGCCTTGAAGAGACACCAACGCAGGAGAGGCTAGGAGATCGAACTTTTTGGAGGGCTATTTTGTCGGGAAAATGATGCCCTAGGTGACCCAACTGGGCTAGACCTAGGAAAAGGTGAATAAGAGTTGATTTTAGGCGACCACCTCTTGGTAGATCAATGCCTTAGTCTTGGGAGAATGGAGTCTATGATAAATATAAATGAGGACTTTGGTTCTTAGTCAGGGAGGCCTCAAGAGTACCTCGCTAGCCTTCTAGGACAAAGAGAAGCAATCTTGCATCTTTTATACTTTGATGTACAAAAGGTGATGGCTTATCAAGATGAATTCGTTGATAGAATTATCCTTAGGAGATTTCATTCAAATTACATGGCCCATACATTGAGAGATGCTATATAGAGACAAAATTCCACAATTTAAGTAGTAAATGCATGCAGCAATTAGCCCTAAAAATAGCGAAAATCCCAACCCAATGTATATGACAAAGTAAAACAAGAGTAGCATTAAAAGCATGTACTTGCATGTAATAGAAGATATCCAACCATCCACAATTTGACAATAGAGAAGCTCCAAAATAAGATAAACCAAATCCACACATCAAAATTCATCTATGAAGCTCCAATTCATCCTCCAAGAAAAAGTGTGAAATTTTTGAGAGAGAGAAGAGATCCAATCCAAAGTGGTGATGAGCAAATGAACTCATCTCAATTGTATTTATACAGTAATGAGGAGTTCGAATTAGTCTCCTTGGCCTACATAAGCTGCAAAAATAAAATAATGTGCTAATAATCTAACTTTTGGTGACAAACCTACCAAACTAGCTCAGAAATGAAAGAATAAGCCTCTTAAGAGGTCAAATGATGAATAATAAATGTCGCAGGGCCCTCCAGGAGGTCTGATGAGGTCCATGGGTGCCATAATGAAGAGTAGGACCCTCAAAAGTGATGGAGAAGGGGTTGGCCTGTTGTTCTCCAAACAATAAATCTGTGGAGCTCCCAATGGGTGTGGGGGCACAATAATAACCTCATGGGTCTCCAAATGAGTTGATTATGCCTATAGATCATTTGCAAGGGCTCTGATGATGGTGTAGGGGATGCCACATCTTCCTACAAGTCCCTTGTCAGTTGCCAAGTGCGTGGTACATCTGTGGGTTCAGCTCCGCAAAGGTGAACCAGGTGCATCTTCCCTATCTAATAAAAGTATCTCGTGCATCTCTGACCCTCCTTAAGGATCCATGGAGTGCTGTCTACTGTTGTGGAGGCCCATGGATCTCGACACACACTCTACATGTGCCAATGCAGCGCTTTGGAGGATTAGGACCCTGTATAGGGAGACCAAACCCAAGATGGAGACCATCTGCAATCCTACATAAGATCCAATGTGCCCCTAGCCTTCCAGTACAACAAGTCATTAGAGAAATTGAGTAAATGAGCTTACCATCCATGGACCACAGGTGGGGACTTCATAATGGCCTACCTTTCAATAATGGGCTTCAAGATGTGCCAATGTCTTCTAAACTCCAAATGGGGTTAACCAAGTATCGTATTAGGTGGTTTCTACTTTTAAAGGGGATAATATGTTTAAGGTACACCCTTCAAAAGGTGGTGTCATGTGACAAATAGGTGAATCAAGTAGGGGTAGCCATGGGCCACATGTTGGTGTACAAGGGTAGCTAATAAAAAGGGAAGGCCACACTTGGGTTTATAATGTATAGGAGGGAGCAATCGTAGTACATGAGGTGCCTTGACCTTGATTTTCCCACCCTTCTTTATATGCCTTTTTGCCTTTTTTTTTGATTTTCTTTGATAAACTGCTCGGGGTTCAAGGGGTAAGAGCATAATGCATAAGATATAGTAGTGAATACCCCCTTTTAAGGTAAGGTGGTTCATTGCCCACTAGGGGTTGGGACAATCATGGGTTCCTATATGATGAAGAAGGCTCATAGAACTTGTAGGAACTAGGGTGATGGGGTAGAGCTCATGTATTGGCTTTTGCCCACGTGCTAAATGTGTTTGTCCCGACCATCTTTTGAATTTTGTTGTACATTTTCCTATTGAATGTGTCCAAATATGCTTTTATCTTTTTCTTCAGCTGCATCAATCTCTGGGCCATCATTCCAGGCCTAACCCAAGGTGTGGGCAATGGGAAGAGGCGAGCTAACCATATGTGGACCTAGTGGAGGAATGTGGACCCAGGTGGGAGAAATGATGAATGGGGTAATAATGAGTGGAAAGGGGGTAATATAAGCGGATGAGGGAGCGGGACCACGTAACCAAAATCAGGGTTTCCCGTGAAATACCATCCCTAAAGCGAAATGGTCAGTAAAAGAGATCCCACGGGACTAGAATCCATGGTTAATATCCAAAAGGGGTCTAAGGGACATTAACACAGACCTAGCCCCTTCTTTTTGCTGAATCCCCCCATTAGTCCATGCCCAAAAGTGTCCATGATAAGCAAACTACAATACTTAATTAACAAATGACAAGACCTTTAAGTTTGGGAGGCCCACCTTCAAACATACGATCATGGCAGATGGGCGAGGGACCACATGGGTTGCTCAGGTGGTGGAGAAATGGCACAATGAGCTAGCTAGTGGCTGCCGACTGAGGACCATCTTGGAAAAAACAATTTCTCCTAGGGATATCACCCACAAAATGGTGGGTAACGTGTCCCAACCTTGATGAGCAAGAAACTACTACTTCTGTAAGGGGTATTGGGAAAACATAATGAAAGTTGGGCTTCCTAAACTCTGCAAGAAAGAAAGATAAATCATTAGAGTAAAAGGTGGACTAGAGGGGTGGAAAAAGTAGGCTGAGGAAAGGGGTAACTCATTTCTACGTGATTGCTCCCTCTTCTCATTATAACACTTAGAGATGTGTTGGACCTCCTTCAGTTGGTAGCATTGTTGTGGCCATCTTCCTTGTAGTCTAGCCCACTCCGTCACTATCTTTATTACATGCACCTATGGATTGATGGATCTACCTATGAAATAAATTTTCCCTTAGGGGTTGGAATCACCTAATAGTGCTGAAGTTGTAGTCATCCCTAACACAAGTGTGGTAACTTGCTTACAAATCCTGAGCTAGAGAGACATTGGTAGCCAAGGCTTTTGTGAACTATTTTTTGTGCCCCTAACATTGGATGTGGTCCACTGTGGTAGTTTAATGGTTTGATGTTGATCTCACTAGATCTTGAGGGTGTGTTTGATGTGGTTCATTACTCATGCAACAAATATCCTTCTAAGGATGATTTAACACTTATCCAACACCATTTAGAGGATGTTTTGCCTAGTCTTGATAGCATATGACCTTGTAGCCCCAATGTTTCCCTCCTAAGATGAATGTTGGGCTTTTAGGAACTTCCACATGGTTGTATGGTTGTGGCTACACCTCTAGATGCTGAAACGCTAAGCCAGGAAGCCAAGGCGTTGGCTTGTTCAATGATGTGCCCAACTGGACCTAGGATGCCCCTAGGCTGGCCTTGACCTTGTTTGATGGACGTTGCCTTGTTCTAGAGCTTAGTTGATGATGGGGGATCACTGAGATGATTTGGGAGGGATAGCACATCATGCCTAGATGTAGTGCTTTCCTTAGAGGTTTCTACGTTATCCCTACATGCCCTAGAAGGGTGATGTAAACCATAGTTTTAAAAACCAGAACTGGTGACTGGACCGGTCCACCTATCAAACCAGGTTTCAAACTGGAACCGGTCAAACCGAGATTGGTCAGATTTCTGAAACCAATACCTTGGGCAGCCCCTTGTACCATCAATTTTTTTTTTTTATTAGAGGATGCATCTTCGATCCTTTTTATTTTAATTTATTTTTGAAATGAATGGGGCTTATGTACTTTAAAAAATACATGAAATAATCTGTTTTTAATGAAAACAACTATTTTTAATATTTAAAACCATGATTCCAAACCAATAGAGATAAAATATGCAAATTTTGCTCATTTGTATACCAGGTAAGGGTGAATATATCAAACTGGCACCAAGTGCAACACATATCAACAACAAAATACATAATCAATGAGGCTCTAAATGACCTCTAGAGTCCAAAAACAATGTTATAAGCTATGGGATCACTAGCCTACTACAAGTCTACATATCAATGATCAGCATGATCACTCCTCATCATGATCAAACTCATCACCACTACTAGACAAGGGATCATCAACATGAGCTACATAAATAATCTGGTTGAGTGTTTGAGGACTCCTCTGCAACCTTAGCAGTTGTGGTAGTAGCAATAACAAAAATAGACATCAAAACCACAACTCACTGATCAACATGGTCACTCATGAAACTCATTATTGATTCAACACTACTAAAAATGGGATCATCAGCAAGAGATACATAAACATCATCTTGCTCAAAGTCTTCAGACTTGGATTGCTCAATCTTATAATATGATAGAAATTGAAAAAGTTTAACATGCCTAACTAGTGATTGTGGTTTGAGTGGAGGGTTCATCTCCTCAGCGTTATAATGTGATAGAAAACGCTTAGCATCCCTAACCAATTATTTTCCTTTGAGTGAAGGGCACATTCTTGTTAAGGCAATGGTAGAGGAGTTCAACAATCAATACCACCAACATCAACAAAGTTCAAAAATCAATGGCACCAACATCAAGGTTCTTAAAACGCTTCATGCTCCTTATCAAATGCCAATTCATGCACTCATGCATGATAGAATCAAATGGAAACATTGCAAACCCCAAACCATGAAACCCTGAAAACCATTAAGTCTATTGAATTTTCAGTGAACTCTAAAATTCTAGTTTCTCCATATGAAATCCAATGAGGTTGAAACCACTCCCAAACATCTCGATTCATTTCATGGTATTGTTACAAATTTAAGTAGAAGGATGGAAATGAAAAATAAAGTGACATTTCCTTTATTTTTCATTTTCATCCTTTTACTTTAAGAATTTAACATTACCATTGACTGCTAGTGTTGCTAGGGTTGATATGTGCAAGGCAAATGAGAGGGGAGGCATGCTTTTCTTAGAGGGATTGTTTTTGGAGGGAAACAACCCCAAGTTTCCCTCAAAACTCACAAAACTGCATTCTGTGGGGTCCGTAGCTGGCTTGGCAATAAACAGGCCAGTTTATGGGAAAACCGGTCAGTTCCTTCATAAATCGTTTGGTTTATGGCTGGTCAGACCAAAAAACTTGGTTTTTCAACCGGTTTGATGGCCAGGGCTAATGAACCGACTGTTTTGACCGGTTTTCGGTTCAGACCAGCCGATTTTGAAAACTATGATGTAAACCTCCTTGATGATGACGTCATGGTAGAGGAGATGTTACATGGACGTTTGTCCATGCACTTTGATGATTACTTTGGAGTGAGAAGCACTCATGGACCACTTTATCACTTGCTTGATTGTAGTGCTTTCTAGAAGGGTGATGTGAGAAGAACATCTATTTCCACACGTGGAAGTTTTGATGTATTTATTATGTTTTAAAGCTATTTTAAGGTTGACTTGTGACCTTTGGGCCTAGTTGAATGCTCAAGCAAACTTTTAGGCCTTTTTCATGTGGAAAACTATGAAAAGTGACTTGGTTGCCCTCATATAAATAGAGGGAAGTCACTCTCATTTTGTATCATCACACATTCATTTGCTTCTCTCTCTCTCTCTCTTAAGAAGTGCTGCTTTTCTCTTGGACGCGATGGACATTTAATGGAGATAATTGTCTTGGGAGGGATATTTTTGCATGGAGAGACTTGTTTGGGATTGATGAAAAAGATTTTGGTTGGAATTGTGTAAGTTTGTTGCTATTATCTTCCATTTTGCATGCTCTATTTGTGCCATACTAAAAGGTGCAATATTTTTCTTGAAATCTTGATTCTTTAGGGTATGTAAAATTTGTCTTGCAAGAATCCATCAAAACAACTTGGTTCATGCATCCTTTCACCTTAAATCTCCCATATAGAGAAGTTGTTAGGGTTTCTAAGGGAAGAAATTCAGCCTTCCACCCTCTTCATCCACGGCCCTCTATCATAAATCTTGACCTAATTGACTCCACTTCCTAGTTGAGAGAAGGCACTGGTCTAGTTGTGGTGATCATATTAAATTTCTACTTCATTTTCTGATTTCTTGGTAGCTAGGATTAGCATTTGGTTTTAAATTTGCATGTTATGATAATTTTGCATCTATATTTTATTATTCTATTGACAAAAGCTGCATTTAATAAATTGAAAAGGAAAAATCTAGCATTTGTTGCATTCTTATCCCCAAATTAGGATTGGCGTGAAGATTATTTTGCTGTTTTGTGCAAGTTAAACTATTAAAAACACTGAAGGTTTCCCTTTCCCTAGCTTACCTTGTTGAAGAAAGTGTAACTAGGTTCGGTCTTCCTAAATGTAATTTTGATATTTGTATTTATAAAAGAAAAGAAATATTATTGTTATTATTTATATCAATGAGTTTCTTGCTCATTGAAATAGGTCTAGCACATGTCAAAGTGCTATAGGTAAGTCAAAGAGTCAAAAGAAATGTTGAAGACCCTTAAAGGCATGTTACACCAGATATATATTTGTATAAGAGTCAAATAATACCTCCAAGCAAAGTCACAAGTCCTCCAAAGCAACGACATCACCAAAGAAGCAAATCTGAAGTGGAAAAGTCAAGTCGTTCTAAAATCTCCTAGTCGGCCTCAAGTCGGCCTAAAGGAGGTACAAACCTCTATATATAGAGGATGTCCACTCCTCCAACATCAAGCAATCAATACCTCTGAAATCAACTAAGAAAAGGAACAAGTTAAAGGTGAAAGGAACGAAGAAAGGAGCCTCTAGTGCAGCGAAGAAGGAAGGAAGAACATCGAGCCTTAAAGGACTGTTCTAAGGTCAACTACAATCACACGTGCGAAAGAATAGAGGGTCTCTCGGCTGTCATAGCAGCCCTCCACCACAGTCATACTTATCTCATTGTTTGGGCTAGAAAAGTAGGCCTATGAGGCCTCTCACTCAAGCGAAGAAGAAGCTCAGTCAAGCGAAGAAGGAAAGAGGACTTACACATAAGGTTTCTGAAGGAATCCCCTCACACGTGCGAAGAAACAGTGATACATTGCTGTCATATCAGACCTGCAACTATATCTCAAGAAAGAGCTCGGTTGAGTAAGAGATAAAGGACTCCTCATATGTAAAGGAGTCTACTCAGGATAAAAGAGGAATATCTCTTCTAGAGCTAGGATATCCAGAACTAGTATCAGTTGAAGAACGAAGTGCCGGAAGAAGAAGGACGAAGTGCCGGAAGAAGGGGGATGAAGTGCTGGAAGGAGGAGGACGAAGTGTCGGAAGAAGAAGGACAAAGACTTGACTTGTGCTTGGAGGATATTCTTGTCAAGGGTCTAGGGTTTGGCATTGATTAATAGAAGATTCAATAAGAGAAATTTACAAAAGGGTTTTCCTCTCTAAGAGAGAGTTTTTGCCCTGGCAGAGAGCCAATATCTTGTGTTCTTGTTTCTTGTGTTTTGGTAGCAGTTTAATGAAGTAACACACATACACTAATAATAAGAGAAGAAGATCAAAGCTAATAAGCAAATAGAAAAGTGCTTCACAAATTGTTATCAAGTCTAGACGATTCCTACTATATCGAAATGCCCTAGATTCTTCACCATACCCCCTGATAGCCTTTGATAGTTTGTAGAGGCTATTTCTTGGCTGCTAAATGTTTTTGGATGTTGTAAACTAGCATATCATATGAAACCAGCTCCAAATGTTATGCGACCAACTCATAGAATAGTTTGTAGACCACCCTCTTCTATTCCATTGGGTTTGGTGGAAAGAGTACTTGGTTTCTTGTATCTCTTATCACGACCATGAAGGCATTGCTAGTACGTTCCTTCGTAGCCATTAGAGCTTACAGCACCCTTGAGCCCTTGTTTGTTGAAATCTTGCTTAGTGATTTCTTTAGGGAAGCCTCTATGAAGGGATAACATCCACCACTAAATAGTCGGAGAGAGGCCACTGAGGTGACAGTGGTGGCTGATATTTTTGTTGCCATACGACCTAGGTTGCCTAGCGAGGCTTTGCATTAGGCCTGCTAGATTTTGTGGTAATAGACCACACCCATGATCACTAATTTGAAGAAGGTGATAGCTTCATATTAAGAATGGATGGATCCCATGTTGTATTGGCAAGTGATAGGTTTTTGGATGTTTTTGATCATTACTAGATTGAAAATATGTTTTACAATGAACACCTTGAGTCAGTTCATTGTGGAATTGAGGCAAGAACATTGGGTAGCTACAAAACATGTGCTCAAATATTTGAGGGGCATAGAGGAGTATGGTTTGAGATATCTTGGAGATGGTGAAGTGAAGTTGTAGGGGTATTTAGGCATAGATTGGGCAGGCGGTGCAGTAGACATGAAGAGCACCTCAGGGTGTTGGTTTAACTTGCGATTAATAATGCTATCTTGGTGCAATACGAAGTAGACTTCTATGGCACTAGCTTAGTGGAGGCAAAATACATGGTATAGAATATTGTTTGTTGCGAGGCCATTTGGCTTTCCAAGTTACTTGCAAGATTATTTGCTGAAGAGTTGGACCCCAGAGTTATTGACTATGAAATTAGAGTTGTATATCAAACTCTATAAGAATCCAGTGTTTCATGATGAATCCAAGCCCACAGAGATCATTTATCACTTTATATGAGATGGGATTTAGAAGGGAGCAATGAAGCTCCAGTATATTCCCACAGATCAATAGGTAGTTGATATTTTGATGAAACCCTTAGCAAAAGTGAAGTTTGAAGCACTCAGATACAGAGTTGGATTGGTGAAGAATTCCTTTCTTGCTAAGAGGGAGTGTTGAGAAATGTAACCATGCAAGAATTTCCTGCACAAGTTCAGAGGGAGTGTTGAGAAATGTAACTCAAGTAGGAACTTCTTGCACAGGTTCAATGTGAATGTGGAGGAAGTGGTTTGAGACATTCCTTAGGTGACCACCTTGAAAAGGTGATCACTAATTCTATCTTGTAATTTCACTTGAAAAATAGCAGAAAAAGTGAAAGTATAATGTTTAGAAGTCAACTACTGTTAGGAATCTAAATGAAATGTTCTAGAACATTAGTTACTTATACTAGGATTTAATCTTAGCCATAGATCTCATGATTGAGATAGATGGCAGGCAGGATTGAGGAGATTAGTTATCCTCTCTCAAAGCATAAATACGACAATATAGGAGACATCTCACACACATGAGAAGAGAGCAAGAGAACCAGGGGAAGGAAGAATGCATTTGGAAGAGTAAGAGCAAATTTGCTGAAGAGACCAGCAAGTACAGCAGGCTGTACAGTCCATACCACCTGTGTACCTGTCTTTTCTTCATGCACAGGCCATACATTGTCAGATCTAGCCATGCACTTTCAAATCTCCATACAGTGTATTGCTGGAGTGTGCTTAAGTGATTGAGAGGGAGGAAGAGTGATTTGCTGTCCTGTAAAGGCAGAAATAGAGCTGGCTGTACTGCTGTAGCTGTACCCTCTTTTCACAGGTCATACGCTACTATCTGAGATGATTCATTGACCATACAGCTGCTGGTTCAAAGAAGGCTACAGAGGTCACTTTGTAAGCTTTGATCAAAGGAATGAAAAGCTGATTTGAAGTTAGGAATCTCTGTGTATGTGTTTTATTTTTTCTGCTGTTCTTTTTTCAGCTGTTTGTGTGATTGATGCGATGTTCAGAAATTTAATTTTCAGCTGTTAAATAAATTCTATTTGAGTTATTCAGTCTGAGAACATTATGACAACAGTCACCTAAGCTTGAAACATTTACGGCAGAGAGCATAAACAACATCAACTAGGCAAAAGCATTTGAAGCTACAGGAAATCACCATCTTTGGGCTTGGACCAATCAACTGCTTATGGTGGTTCATCAATAGCAAATGGGACCCATCCATCATCATTCTTTTCCTTGGGTGGTTTGGCCACCTCCAAAATGGCTAGCGAGATACATGGTACTTTATCATGCAATGGTGATTTTGAGAAACGGAGTTATGCCAATCATGTGCCAACATTGCCTCTACTCCCTTATATCTCTCACTTTGCTTGCATGATGGTAGGACCAGTGTTGGCAAGACCCCTGATGGGATATCTATGATGGCATTTACAACCAAGAATAGAAGCTATTATGAATTTCTGACGAGTTTACAAATGATTTGAACAATCTAGTATATGGATGTAGGTTGAATATTACAATGAATCTATTGTGAATTTCTATTGAATTTACATGTTGGCAAATTAGACTAACAGTTTTGTGAGTTAGGCTTCAATAATTTGATGATGAACTAATTTTTTCCTAATTGAAGGTTGCCTTTTGTAAATATATTTAAGTTCAGGCATTGTGAGTTGACAGACATTCTAAATCAATATTTATACTTTGGGATGTATCATATCTACTGCTCTTCATGTGGTCCTTTGTTCTAATTTATTGGATTTGGTCTCACTGAGGCTAGGTTTCATGAATCCTCATTTCAGATTTGCTTTGTATCTGTTTCCTGTTTGGAGGTGCTATAGGATATGCTTGGGATAGCTAGATATGTGACTCACGTGGATCTAGTGAAAAACACATTGAAAAACTAGTTTATTGGAATCTCCTACTAATTTTTTTACCTGGAAAAAAGGCATGTATTCAGAATAGGTCCAAAAAACATTTCCTACTTCTACTTAATAGGGAGGATCATTGAATATTATAATTAAGAAAATTAAACAATATTATGGCTATCCTAAGGTTTGTATGGGTAATCTGATTTACATTTATTTTGGGTATAAAATGCCTCCTTTATTTAGTAATATAAACAATTATGTGCATATGGGGCATTTATTTACAAAAATTAGGGTTGTGAGAAAATGATGACAAGCTCAAAAAAGATTAGGTTAAAGGCCTACTAGCTGCTAAAGTCACCTAAGAGCACAATGCCAATCAAAATTGCCACTTGAGTGTTATGAATTAAATATAGATATACATTATGTACATATAAATAATAATAAAACATCATAAATAATGATTAATTAGTAATTACTTAATGAAGAGGTATGTCCCTAAAGGACATCACTGTTCATAAAGGGACACCTACCTAGGGTAATAAGCAGGCCCTCACTCCCGTTTGTAACATCATTCTCATTCATACATTTTAATATATATTCTTGTATCTTCAATGGAGATCTACATATTCCAAGTCTTATGGAATGTTTAACCTGCTATAACGAACTTTGTTTGTTAGTAGTTAGATTGGGCATACAGTAGTGCAACAATTCTTATAAGCAACTTGGCACAAACCCATAAAAGACACAAAAAACAAATTTCTCAAGTAATCATAAAAATCAGTTCAACGGTGATTGTTGGGATGAGACCTGCATCTAGAGGAGGTTGTCTTTGTTGTTGGGATTGGGCCCTTGACCATCATTAGCCATCTTGGGATCCAGGGCAGTGGATCAGAAACTTTCATTAACTTGGTTAGCTTCCTTGGGTAGCTTTTTGTTCTTTGAAAGTTGAGATATCGAGTATGAGTCTTTAGAACTTGTCATTCCAAGGCTATGGTTGCGGTTGAGGGAAATTGCTTTGATGCTCTCACTTGTCACAAATAATGTGGCCTGCTCTGTGCCTTGTTCTCCTTGTATGAGTGCTGTGACTATCTGGAACAACTTGAGGGAGATGGAGAAGTGTTTGGGGGCTCCTTGCTTCTATTGTAAGGAACTTATCAACAATATTCCAACAGTTGGTGTGGGGGTGCCATTTCCAACTCCACCTTTTGCAGTTGAACAATGATGTGTATATAAATATTGGTATAGATCAAAGAGGTGAAAATAAGAAAAGCTCTTTGAAGGGTAAGAGCTTGGTTGAATATAGATTCATTGCCTTCTTTTCATAGTAGAAATAGCAATTGAATTCTGATAAGTTGGCAAGTTGCATGAAGTTCCACAATCCAAGGCGATTTGTCCCATTAGATAATGACTTTTTCAAGAGATTGGAGTAGGGAGGAGTTGCCACAAAATTGATTGGCCTAGTTCCAGGGTGATATAAAATGGAAAGCAGAAATTTGGGTAGGTGGCAGAGTTGCCAAGTTCCAGAAAATTTTGCTAAGTGCCAGACAAATGTCTCCCTTAAAGCAAATCACAATGATTAGAAGTGTTTGGTTAAATCATTGGAAATTTCCAACTACCATGAGAACTGTTGGAATCATGGGGAGAAATCATAGACTACTGGTTTGGAGATTAAAACTTGGAGTGGTATTTGGTGTTGGGCATTGCTACAAGATCCACTGAAATATTAAAAAAATAGGGAATAAAATCCTACTTCTGCATTTATGAGGGCATGGGAAATTTTGAAATTATTGGCAACCAAATTGATTCATATAGTTGTGACCTCTTGAAGAATAAGAAAATGTTATTAAAAAAGTCAAAGAAGTTTGAGATAATATTATCTTTAAAGATTTACAAAATAACATTATATAAGGTCATGGTTTCAAATTTGGAGGGGGCCTGTAGACTAATCAGTGTAAGGCTCTAAATTTACTCATATATTTAGCTTTAACAAAATATGCAACCTATTTTAAGAAATTAACTAGAATTATAACATCAAAATTCATTAATTTGCTGTTGAGTACTTAACTAGTTTACTGTGGTTGAAGGTGCCTCAGAATTACTCCCGTTTTCGCTCCCGCTACGAAAAGACCAAAACCTCTCTGCCAAACTGGGTACAACCTAGGTAGTAGGTATTCAGTCCATAATGCTTCTCAATTGATGCAATCTGTTCCTCCGTGCCCAAAAACTTGAAAGACAGTTAAGGCTCAGTCCTCACTGTCTTCTGTTACAAATTTTCCTCCTCTCAATACTGTGCTCCCAAGCAGCAAAAATGCATCTTTCAGTCCTACCCCCTTCTCCTTTTATTTCTTAGAACCACTGCTCATTCATCCTTCACTGCCTTGGCTGTGTGCCCCATGTATATTACGTGGCTCCTTACCATGAATTTAAGAGGTATTTCTTAGAACCACTGCTCATTCACCCTTCATTGCCTTGGCTGTGCCCCCTGTCTATTACGTGGCTCCTTACCGTGAATTAAAGAGGTAGTCATGTTTTATATTGACACTCATTACTTACGTAGTGCTTTTGCTATTAATATTTTATTATATTATACCTGTTTAATGTTTAACCTTTAGTATAAAGTTACTTCTTTTATAACAATATAACTCTTAAACTTTAGTAATTTAAATTTAGAACCTTTGAATAATGTTCTATGGTTACTTATTATAATGACGACACATACTAAAATACATATTCCAGTATATGTTTTTGCGAGTTAGATATTTATTTAATATCTTCAACAATTACATCATTTATTCTATGCTTAGAATGTCTTCATAATTTAATATGACTACTAGTGCATTTATTTAATATCTTCAACAATTACATCATTTATCCTATGCTTAGAATGTCTTCATAATTTAATATGACTACTAGTGCAGTGTAGGCGACGCATGCATGTGTAGCTATCATATGCATGCATCGTCTGCATGTTAATAATTCACATTTCCTTTACTGGTAGATGGGTCATTACAATCAGTGAAATTGCTATGTTGAGGGGCTCTCATATGTGAATTTTGCATCTAGCTAAGCTGTGACCTTAAATTAAATTATTATTATTGTTAAAAAAGTGACCTAAAAATAAATAGTCATCAATCATTTAAACCAAAGGATACATGTGTTCTATTGCTTTAGTCTCAAAGAATTAGACAAGAATTCAAATACATCATTTTTATCTCTTGATGGATGAAATGTATCTGTCTATAACTTTTTATATCATCCTGAGACACAGAGCTACTGCAAACAATCTTCCTGTATGGTTCTCAACTTCTTATAATTATATCTCCTTTTGTTCAGTTGCTTCTTTAGGTTCTTCAGATATCGGAGAATATGTTTTGTACTTTGTCTGCTTTGATTTGGCAAGTTATTGAATATGAAGTATGCTAATTATATAATACATATGAAGTGATGCTACAGGTGGGGCAGGCGCGCAGAACTCTAGAGTGGTTCCATTCTCAGGTATTTATTTGTTATCATGGTAATATATCTGATTTTTTTACAACCTGAAACTGATTAATGTTTTTGCATTTTAGAGTGGTTCTATTCCAGGTATTTGTCTTTGTTATCTTACTAATCCTCTCTTATTTTACAACCCAAAACTAAATCAATGTCTTTTTCATTTTTTAAAAATTTCGGATCAAAGATCATCCTGTATAAGAATCATACTTGCAATCAGACCCCTTACCAATTATCACTGCATTTTAGTAGTTTCATGTTAGTTTTCTTCCATAAAGGGATATGTAATCCTGTGTACTGTCAAGGTTGTACAATACACTCAAGAAACTAATTGTGTTATTCGTTGTAGATTGTATCCAAGAAATAAAGGTTTTAGACAGGTTGGAAAAGGCAATTGTGAAAACCGTGACTAAAATTTCCACAAGAATTACTTGTATATTTGATAGAAGTTAGAACTGGCCATATAAACAAACCTTTGCCATAAATCCATGATTTAAAAAGTCTTATAGTAAGTTCAGGAGGGGTTTTCGAGTGCTCTTTTTCATAAGAATTACTTGTATAGATGATATAACTGGCCATATAAACAAACCTTTGCCATGAATCCATGATTGAAAAGTCTGAGAAGAAGGTTCAGGAGGTTTGTGAGGGCTCTTTTTTCCAAGTTAAAAGCTGTGTGCTAATTCATATATGTAGTTTATGTCTATAAGATAAGCTAATTTGATTAATGTTCAACAAATGACCATAAAAGTAGGTCAATGGGACTCAAAGTACCTACAATGTCTATAAATAATGGAAGTGCAAAGCTGCTATTGCTATGCTATCACCAACATAAAGAGTGAAGTGCATAGCTAAAAGAAGTACAAAATGAGTGCATAAGTGAAGTCATGACAAGAATATGTTATGGCATGCAAGAACCAGAAGTTGAGGTCAAAAGAGTGGGCAGAAGAGGATCCTCAACCAAGTCATCAATCATTGTGAAGGGGCCGATACAATGTATGATAATGTGATTTGGAGAGTACCCAAGGATGAGGTGGCTTGGTTGTTAAATCTTGGGGGTAATCTTGGGGCTAGCTTTAGATTGAGAGGTCCATCACTCCCATTAATCAAGGTTGTGGGCAGCAATTTCCAAATTGATGTCCATTTACTCAACAAACCATGGAGAGTAGTACTATGTACAAATGGAGCCTAGCTCTTGGCCCATCTAGAGCTGATCTGTTTGCTGGTTGGTGATATCTGTCATGGGGCTGGGATGGGAGCTCCTCAAAAGTCTTGTGGAAATTGTTCTACCCATGGGTAGGTGGGGGGTTGTTAGGAGGAAGTCCAAGAACTCATTGATATAATGTCCAAAGAGGTCTAGACCATTGCTTGTCACTTGTTTCCAACTGAAATTTGTCCAAGGAGGATCTTGAGGCCATGCATCTTGTGTTTCTGTGTATATGTAGGTTTGATAATAAAGTCATCTTTACACTTCATGTAGTGCTTAGAGTACAAAGCCATCCTAGGACCAAGATCCTTATGAAGTTTATTGTAAGTGGCATGGATATATTGTTTGTAGATGTCCTCGTTTTTACCTAGTTCAAGGCATGTTTAAATGGCAGGAGCTGACCTAGAGCATCTAGTGAGTATTTGAGAGGGGGGAGGCGTTGAAGAGTGATGGTTAGTGACTGAATAATGTGAAGGCCTCCAAAAACCAACAATGAATGTACATAGAGGGGCTTGTAGAGGCTAGAGTTTTGGAAAAATAGAGAGCTAGGTAGGGGTATTCATCTTTACTAAGAGTAGAGGAACCAAGAGTTTGGACTTTGTGAAGGAAAGAGACAATTCTGCAGGTGGCCTTGGGGCATAAAGTATGGGCCTCAAACTCCATCTAGGCAATGGATTGAGGGATTGTTTGTTTGCAACGAATGATGCATCATAAAAAAAGGTCTTTCACTCTCTCCATTTGAGCCTAGTTAGCTTGAAGCAAGCTAGGTCCCCTAACCTTAGAACCATAGAGGACAATAGATTTAATGATTGTTTCCAAGAGGTGCATCTTGGATGTGATATCTTGAAAGGGACTTTCGAAGCATTGTCTCCCAAAAGGGGCAAGGGAGTCATGTCCCTTGTTGAGTCGAGGTTGGAAATCATGTCTTAAAATGAACTGAGGCCTTGATAATTGAATGCCCAAATATGTAATGGTTTTGGTGATCTCATTTTCCTTTCCTTAGAAGCGAAAGTAGTAGTTGGATAGAGCTTGCTTCGATGTGTTGAAGATCATGACCTTAGTCTTACTCAAGTTAACCGACAACTATTGAAGATCACAAAAGTTGGATAGGGCATAAATATGTCTTTTAACCTCGAAATCATGTCTTAAAATGAACTGAGGCCTTAATAATTGAATGCCCAAATATGTAATGGTTTTGGTGATCTCATTTTCCTTTCCTTAGAAGCGAAAGTAGTAGTTGGATAGAGCTTGCTTCGATGTGTTGAAGATCATGACCTTAGTCTTACTCAAGTTAACCGACAACTATTGAAGATCACAAAAGTTGGATAGGGCATAAATATGTCTTTTTAGTCCCATGGGTGAAGAGAACAAAAGCATCACCTCATCAACAATTAGAAGCAAAGAATCAAGATGTGGTGTTGAAAACATCCATCCTTGTCATGAATATGCTTCTCGAGGAAAAATTTCATCTCATCAATGTAGATCCCAAATAGAGAGAAAGAGAGGGCTTCCCTTCTTAACCTAAATTGATCCCGTTGAAGTGTGAGAGGCCATGAGCTATGTGAGGATGACCAAGAAATGACCTGTAGAGTCTTATAATAGCAACTAGAAGGGTCTTTTAAATGTTAATGTCACACAACCTTCAAAACAATACCTCCATTAGGACCAAGTCAAATGCCTTCAAAAGTCCATAAATCAAGAGATTTTTCAAGGTAGATGATGGGATTCCTTAATAATGTTGAATGTGAAAATGCGATCAGTGATTTGGTATCTAGAGCAAAAACCTACCTATTCTCTCGCCTTGAGGTGCTAATGCTGTAACTCATTTGAATGCTACAAGGGAGGATTGTAGTATATAACTTGGTGAAGGTGTGTCCTATGATGATGGTCTTGTAATTGTTTAAATTTGAAATAGCTCTTGAAAATTGGGGTGAATGATATTGTGGGACCATGACATAGGGAACCTAGGGGAAACAACATGATCAAATAACTTAGCAATGTGGAAGTCAAGAGAGTAAATACTATATTTGAGGAACTTGATCTCAAAGCCTTCCTCACCAACAACCTGGTCAATGCTTATAATCTTGACACCTCTCATGATGTCTACATTGGAAAATATATGACAAGGGGATGGGGAGAGGGGATGTACAATGGAGGTTGCATAGGGCTATAATAAGTGGACGTAGTATGAGAGAATATGGGTTGAGGATCTAGATTAGGTAAGAGAATGAATTATTTAGAGAAAAGGATACACCAAAAGGCTTTAGGTGAATTAAATATAGATTCACAAATCTCACATCTTTTGATGGAAAGACATATTGAATTTTGTAGATATGGTCGGTATACATAATTAATATTTTAGCCCTTGAAAATATATGTAATAAACAATGTAAGACATGTTCTTCATGTTGGCTTCAAAAGAGAGGAAATTTGAATTTCTAATATTCAATTTTTGGCTCCAAAACATAAAGTCGAACCTCCGAAAAGTCATGTAGGCTTGCTCCTATGGTCACACCAATTCAGTTCACTAGAAGACTATATAAAGATTTCATCCTCCTCCTCAAGCAAGCAATTCAGATCACCTGAGTCAGAAAGAAAAGGGCGGATCTAAGGCAGAGCATAAGGTGGATTTGAGGCAGAGCATAGGACAAATCTAAGGCAGAGTAAAAGACGAATCTGAGACAATGATCTGAGGTAGAGTTTGTGGGCATATAGAGCAACAGGGCCGAGATTCTTAGGCATAGTAGGAGGCTGAAATTCCACCCTAGAAAATCTGACCAGGCTGAGCTCATTGGGCATCAGTTTGACTTGAAAAGAGGGCAGTTTTGACCAGGTGTGACCAGGGCTATGTTACTAGTCAGTCTGACTTTGTATTTTAGATGTATCTCTTGTTGAATTGAATAATTTCTCTAAGGTTGTTGACATTTTCCCCCATGTGGGTTTTCCTAGGGTTAAATTCTTGTGTCTCTTGATTGGTTGTCTCTTTATGATCCTATGTCTTTTTTGTTCAACTGTTGAAGATGTTTTGTATAATTACTTAATGATAAATGTAAAATACAAGTGGATTTAAAGTGAAAAACATTAGAATTAATTATTACCTAGAAAACCTTGAAATCAACACAGTACCAAAGCTTGGGTATGAGAACAGCCTTAAAGTACTCAAATTGTTCCTCTAGGGTTTGTTTTATCCCTAGAAATCCTAGCCTAGTTTTGAGAATATGGGAGTATATATATGTGATAAAAGAAAAATTCATCAAGTCTGATTCTAGAAGAGAGAAAAAGCTGAAGTGTACTTGTTGCATCTGTGAGGGTCGAGGCCCTTAAGTTATGTTGAAGATAGGCTGAAAGGCCTCAGTGTATTGCAGTGGGATGAAAAGGCCTCAGAGCATGTTTCAAAGGACCAAGAATGTCTCAGAGTTTGTTGCTGTGGGTCGAGGAACCTCAGGAACCTTAAGACAATAGCAAGAGGATCTCCAGAAAGGCCATCAAGTTGTCCCTTGTGCATTTGTTTACTTAGTTCTCTTTGAAATCATGTTCTGGACAAGGGCTGATAGAAGATTCTCCAACAAGGGACATTTATTTCTCAGATTTGATGAATATAATCCAGTATGTAACTTGAGTATGGTATTATGCGACCAGATCATGTGAGTATGGAGGAAATATTACAATGATTGAGGAGGCGACATTGTTTTTAAACAAGTGGTGTTCTGGCCTCAGATGAAAGATACAAAGACCTATTCTCAGGAGGTGATCCAAAGTAGCCCGAGATGCCTTAGTTAGTGACAAAGCCAGCAAAGTGTCTTCAGTTCAAAGGCCTACTAAAATCTGCTTGCATTGCAAGGTATGCATTATTGCTCTGAGTTTTTATTTAAAATCGTAGTTTTGATTATGATCACTTGACAAATGAGGACCAAGTTTAGGCCTGTTTGAAGATCTGTATTAAGACTTGTATCCAAATTTTTCTTTGGAGCTGTTGATCTCTAGTTCAATGAAGTAAGGCTGATCTCAGTAATGCCTTGAAGGATAAAATTCATTTGTGCAAATGCATCATGAAAAACTAAACTGCATTGTGAACTGCTCCTTAATAAGATCAAAGGACTGTGTCAATATTCTGGAAATGGTGCCTTACAAAAGATATGCTTTATATGAAGTTATCCTTGAAGAAACCCAGAAGGACAATTATGCATAAAGTGTCCCTTAACCTACATGTGCAAATCAATTTCATTGATCTTCATCAGTGATTGTGCAACTATAAGAAAATGTTAGATACTGTGAAAATTTCTGAATCTACACATCAGAAATCCTACTGCAATTATTGGTTTATCATTTCCTACTTGTTTTTACATTCAACATGTTATTTAAATATTTAAACAGTGTTGAAAAACACTACTGCAGACTACACTGACATACAGATCATAAACTGAAATAGATATGAGACAACCACACAAGGGACATCGTTATTGTTGGACAAACGTCCCCGGAAAAACCCAATGCGGGAAAACCGGTGTAGCATATAGAGGGTTTGTATTATTAAGAAAACAGAATCTGAGTACAACAGGTTGCCTCTCACACCGGCTAACCTTCCAAAGAAATATCGGCAGCAAGAAATACATATCAGGGTTTACCTCATTCTCTAAGTCATAACTGATCCACAGAATGGTTGACTCCGGCAAGCACTGCGAAAATCCCAGCACAATCTTCTTTGTATGAGCCAATGTCTTGCCTCTGGGAGACTGCGTCACTTCTTTGCTGGATCAATTTGCTCTCAGAAGCTTCGACTTCAGTTCTCCTAGCTCAAAACATCGAACTCCAAGCAAAATCTCGAACTTCCTTCTGATTATTTCGCACTGCCACTGCAAGAACCCTCTTGGCCCGTGTTAGCTCTGCATGAACCCCTTCCTGGGTTGCGTAGGCCTCTGCACTGCCTCTCTAATGCTACTGTTGCCTCTTTGCCTGGTACTTGTTGGCTCAGAACTCCCTTCTGATCCAACTCTCTACTACTACCCCTCTCACCGCAACTCAGATCACCTATTCGATGTTCTCAGCAAACCTTGTCCTAGAAAAATCGAATTGACTGATCACTTGGTGTATCTCCAACTGACCCTCAAGCCTCCTCTTATACTTTTCCTGTTGATGAATCAACGACTGAGATTAAGTCCCTAATCAACGGCTAAGATTAAAATAGACTTGATCCTCATCACTTAGAAGTTTCTCACCCATATTTTTATTAATACCCATTAATATTTTTATTTTCCTAAGTTTAGATTTAGGAACCCATTAAAAATATTAATTATTTTAACAACTCCTAATCTAGGTGGAATTTCTCTAAACGATTTCTGGGTCTTGGAGATCGCATGTGTTCTAGCCCCTCCACAAAATTTCGGAGCTAGAGCACATTCGATGCTACCCAAAATCAACAGATACATCTCTTTTCTGTAGCATGTGAGCCATTTGGACGGCTAAGAGAGATGGACTAAGTATATTTGGTTTACTAAAATATGATATGGGTTGAGATCAATAACCTGTGTAAGACATCTCCTTTGATACAAGTTCAATAAAATGCTACCCTAAAGTTGCAAAGTTTGTACTTCCTTGATATGTCTTGCATTACATTGATGTGAGCATGATTGTACTGGCTGAGACATGATATTGGCAGAGCTTTAGAAATATAAGGATACATCTCACATTGATCAACAGAGGAAGTTTCTCTTTGAGCCAAAAGGAGTTAAGAATGGACATTGGAATGAACATAGGGCTACCTGAGCCATCGGGTCAAATGGTTGCCATTCTCTGAAGAAGTTATTTGGAAAAGAAGAAGCTTGACTATGAACTCTGCTAAATCTGAAGCAGACCTTTTGAGATTTCTTGTTAGGAAGAATGTACTTTGATACACTTGTTTCTAGTGTCATGAGTTGTTTGGGCATTTCGATGATGATACTTATCTTGTTGATGCATAAAGGAAGTCTAGACCATTTGAAGATTGTTCACTGATTGATGCTATCGGAATGCCTTCATAAAGCATTTTAATACGACAAGAGCATTCATCAGAAGTTGTCTTGAAAGCCGAGTCATATGTAGAGCAAAAGTTGTCCTTGTTATTGATATTGCTACAATATTTATGAAAATGCAGAATTACAATACTCAGTGAGTATTATTGATATAAAAGGCAGTAACTAAGTATGATGATAAAGGCATGAGAACTCTAAGGGTTTTTGGACAAATTTTCATATGTTAAAATTTGTTGGACCTACAAAAGATGTAGATGAAAAATTGAAAAATCTAGGATTTGTAAACCTTAGGTAGACTTGGATTAAAAGACCCTAGGGATTGTGGATAAAATCCTAAAGCTAGACCTAGATCGATGTTTCCATTGAAATAAAAAAACCTAGCTCATGCAACAAAGGAATGATATTATGCTAATGATGAGGGCGAAGTTGATAAATTTACAAGATGGGAAGGATCGGATCAAGAGGGAGCTGACATTTCCTTATAATCCTCAAAATGATAAGTAACTTTTTTTTTCAAGGTGGTTCACAGACACTGAGTGGTCGCTACATCCACGAGAAAATCTAGGTAGATCAACCCAAAGGGATCTACCCGTCGGCCAAATTAACAAGGCCTAACCCCAAGGGCGTTGAGGAGATTTGACCCCGTGACCTCCCGATAGGTGAGACACTTAGCAATAGGAACTCGACCAACTGAGCTATCCCTTGGGGCTAAAAGAGAAGTAACTTATATCTCTCTTCTTTGATTAGTATTGTTGTTATTGTTTTACCATTAGTTAGCCTCTTGTCTTTGTATCTTTTGCTTGGTTATAATTGTTCTTCTATGGCCTCCTAGTGAGGATTACAGGTACATGGTAAAGGTTGCCAAGGATTTGGTAGCAGATGGAAGTAGTGGAAGAACAAAGCAGCGCTTGTGACAAGAGGGCTCTCCCAGAATCAATGATTTGTGTTGAGAGATATTGTACTAGATGAGAACCGGCCTCAGAGTGAGCAAGCAAATCAACAAGTTTTAATTATACCTTGATTGTACTAAGGGGAAGTCAATGGTGTCTTCCAAATAGATCTACAAGGTCTAGCGTGCAACAAATGGCAAGTACAAAGCGAGATTTGAGACTGGAAGGTTCTCCTAGAAAGTGGGAGAGGATCATAAAAAGACATTTGCTCTAGTTGCTAGGTACACTTCTATTAGAATGATTGTTGCTTTTGTTATGGAACTGCATGGATGTAGAGGTTGTTTCTCTCTATGAAGAAATTGTGGAAGAAGTGTACATGGGATCACCTCAAGATTTTGAGGGTCATAAAGGAGTCTCTTAATTGCAAATAGAAGAATGTACCTCAGACGTGATGGATCAAGGTTGGTCCTATATGATTTGTTTCTAATAGAAGCATGACTCAAATGATAGAGGGAGCAGTCAAGCCTTGTTTTAACATTTGAGTTCGAGATGAAAGACCTAGATTTGATGCATTATTAAAAGAAGCATACTATTGATATCCCTTAGAGATTTTTGGGATGATGAACTGTCATTGAGATTGGCAAGCTAGATAGTTGATATGCCACGTTAACTAGAAAACTGCAGTGGTAGAGGGAGCAACCAGGATTGCCACAACAAAATCTGTTTCAGAAAGAGCACCCAGTTAGGGTAATCATAAAGTAGTTGATCAACTTATGGTCGAGCCAAGACACGTGGCTCATCATATGTTAAAGTACCAACATGGTACAATTGGTTATGGCACAACCAATTGTGATTTGAGATATTAATCAAACAATGAAGTACAACTACAGGAATGCACAAATTCAGATTGGGAAGAGAGGGCAGAAGACATAAATGGGTCATTAGGATATTACTTCAGTTTGGGCTCCATTATGATTTCTTGGATGAGCAGGAAGTAGATATCTGTCACACTTAGCATTGCAGAGGTAGAGTATATTGCAGCTTGGTTGTCGAGTTGAGAAGCAGTATGGCTTCAAAAACTACTTTCAGGATTTTTTGATCAAGTGCAGGTGACGACCATGATGGCAAGTCAAAGAAGTGAGATTTAGTATCGAGACATGGTACAGAAGGAAGCAATATGGTTCTAGTACTAGTCTATAGTAAAGCAGATTGCTGACAAAGCCTTTGTGCCAAGATGAAGTCTGTATACTCCAAGGACAAGCTAGGAGTGATTGAGCATGTCTCTCTCAGCAAGAGGGAGTGATGAAGTTGCAACACCAAGGATATTCATTCTCCATAGGTCAGATTGACTAGGATTAGGGAGAATGATCTAGAGTGTTAATATGATAACTGTTGGTGGAATTATATGTATTTTAATTCGAACATTTAATTATCGAATCCAGGATCATAAGACTTAGAGAAGCAAGCACAAAAAATGTAGGATTAGAGCCTAATTTAACTTTAGACTACTTTTCACACCATTCAGGAATAAAAGACATTGCTTAAAAGGAAAGGAATCAATTAAAAGAATAAATCCTCCGACATCTATTCTATTGTTGGAAGATTGAAATAGTGTCATGACTTCCCACTTGTCGGCTCATGAAATACGAAATATGGGGTCTGACTTGTTCCCGTATTAACAAACTTAACTCTGTTTATGTAAGTCAAGCAACAATAAAAAAAAATTTAGAATTCTATAATGTAATGTAACCTTAGTGCAAACTACTCATGTAAGACTGAATCAAGCAACTAATAATGAAGAAAGGTTGTTGCACCACACAAATAAACAATTTTAGCAAATCCACAATACACACATTACTTCGCCTCATACATATACTAACATCATCCAATGTATCTCAAACTATCTTAGATGCAGGTACTGAAACAGGTATTGAGTCAATGATTTCGTTAACAGGTACAAAAAACGCTAAAATAGAGTATGGTCAAATTCCTATATGAAAATCTAAGTTACTTATGATGATACGAAAACAGGAAACCAGATAAACAATATATCTTAAGCCAATATACAAGATTTTAAATTAACACATGGTAACTAAGTACCAAAAATCTAAAAACATTACTTACAATTAACTAAAACTTATAATATAAAACTAAAATGATATAGTGAAGCATACCAATGCTGGGGACGGTGGGCCCTTGCCAACACCAATAAGGTCGCTGAAAACCTTCAACAAAAATACAGTTTACAAAGAATTCCAAATGATGATTTCTCTCCCTCACAATTGTTCAATTACAAATTCA